>JAJPUD010006549.1:44355-127026 GCA_023553655.1 Myrmecobius fasciatus
TTTTTTTTTTTTTTTTTTTTTTTTTTTTTTTTTTTTTTTTTGCTGAGGCAATCGGGGTTAAGTGACTTGCCCAGGGTTACACAGCTAGGGAATGTTAAGTGTCTGAGACAAGATTTGAACTCAGGTCCTCCTGACTTCAGGGCTGGTGCTCTTTCCACTGTGCTACCTGGCTGCCCCCCCAGATGAATAATCCTAGGTGAACTGTTAGATTGTTATTCCTTTTCTGATCTCACATTGAATAAATGTTATAATTATCATTGCTTTTGTCTAATCATTTAGTAAATGTTTTATGTTTTAAGAGTTAATGATGTAATGGCAACTGATTTCATGTAAATGGAAAGCTACACTAATGAATAATAGGATTGTATGCCTCTTCCCACATATTCTAAAGTTGCCTCTAAAACCATAAGAAAGAGTTGTAAGTTTAAAACCCCAAATTTACCTCTGTGAGGGCAAGTTGGAATGAGTGAGATAGCCTAGGGAGGGATAAAGAAAGTTAAGGAGTTATGTCAGTTGCCAAGTTAAGTTTAAGCTATGTCTGGGTTATGTATATAAAATAAATCCAAGTTAAATGGTGATGATATTGGGGAGCAGAGCACTAGTAACTAGAGTATCAAAAAAGGCTTCGTATGGAAGACTTTTGAAGGAAACAAGGAATTGTAAGGGGTTACATTGAAAGTGTATGCCAAACATTCAGACAAGAAAAAAGACAGTGATGGGAGATAGTGTCATGTTAGGAATAGCAAGAAGACATGGACTGGCTTGTAAATGGGACTAATATATAATAAGGTTGTAAAGGTAAATTGTGAAGGGCTTTAAAAGCTAAAAAAGTTCTCTTCTCTCCTCTTTTCTCCTCTTTTCCTTTCCTCTCCTCTTCTTTCCTCTCCTCTCCTCTCCTCTCTGCCCATATACCCTGGTGAGATGAAGAATGACTCTTAGAACAATTCTACCATCTATGACTATGTAGACTCATTTTCTCTGTCTCAGAAATTATTTGTTCTAACTTGAACTTGAGCTTTTGCATGATTAAACTGATGGTGATGGCTATCATAAGATATGTAAATTTCACAGAGCGAACAGGATTCTTTGTTTGGCTGTCTAGAAGAAAGAGATAATTGCTATGGGGAGCTGCAAGAAACTGCTGATAAATCACACTTAGGAGTCCTGTGGAGGATTTGTCAGGTACTCAGAAAAAGCTTAGATCAGAGATAATAGAATATTTTCTGATTTTTATTCTTAAATAATAAAATCATGCAGAGAGGTCCACCCCCCCCCCCAAAAAAAGTAAGCAGAGTTTATATTTGATCATAGTGATAGTAGGCAGCTTTTGAAGTTTAATGAGTAAGGCAGTAACATGTTTTTTCATTGAAAAAATAGAAAGTATTCTTTATTCTAGGAAAAACAAAGTTCATGGGGCTTTAAGATATAAAGATGGAGAGATGAGGGAGCTTATGGAGAATATAATCAATTTTTTCAGTAAAATATGAAAAAGAATAGCAGTGAAAGAGACTAGTAATCCACAGAAGAAAATAAGGGGGAAAGATGGGCAGAAACAATACTCACAATGTCTATACACAAATATACAGAGTATGAGTAATATTGTGAATCTGAGATTTTAGTATAAGAAAGTAAACAATTAGAATACAACAATGGAAACATAGACTTTGGGCTAGAGTTCCATTTATCAAGACATATACCTTTATGGCAAACCTTGAAACTTAATAGGGAAATAAGTGAAATTTAGGAGAAGACAAAAAAGGAAAATTATGAGTTGTATTATGTTAGGATAATAATGCAGGTGAGCTCCTAACAAAAATCATGAAGATGAGATATAATATAGCAGTGTTCAGGAACTTTAATTTTCCAGATATCTGCTGGATATCTTTCTTTGCTAAAAGCAGATTTATCTTGTCTATCATTTCATCTTACAGGAAGCAGAGGAAGCAATAAAGGGAACAATTCACTTTATAGGGAAATGGGATTTGGGATCTAATTCTGACCTATAAGGGGAATGGTAGGAGGAGCAGAAACAATGGGAAACTTGGCAGAAAGTATTTATTTTACCTTCAAGTTTGAGATAGTTAAGAAGGGGAATGCTGAGTGAAACGAGCAGAACCAGGAGATCATCATACCCAGCAACAACAGTATTACATGATGATCAATTCTGATGGACATGGCTCTCTGCAACAAAGAATTGTCTCAAACCAGTTCCAGTTGTTCACTGAAGAAAACCATATACACCCAGAGAGAGGGATATGAAATATGGACCACAACGTAACATTTTCATGATCTCTATTGATATTTGCTTGCATTGTGTTGCCTTTCTCTGATTTTCTTTTTTTTCTTGTAGATAGGATTTTTCTTGCATAACTTGTCAAGTATTTCAACATTATTAACATGTCATGGACTTCCTGCCATTTAGGGGAGGGGAGGGGAATGGGCGTAAAATTTGTAATGGAAAGCTTTGTAAAGATCAATGCTGGGGAACTACCCATACATATGTTATACAAATAAAAAGCTTTAATAAAAAAAAAAAAGAAGAAGGGGAATGCTGAGCATAATCTTGTATATACCTTAAATTTATGGAAATCTTATTTCAGTGTTTCATGAAAAGATAAATTTAGGATCCCATAATCTGATAAATAGAACTTTATTTAATTAATAAATTTGCTCCTGGCACATTTATTACTAAACTGCATTCTCTTTCATACTCAAATGGTGTTATGACTCAGATTTCCAATGCCTGATAGGAACCAGTGTGTAACTCTTCTAAAAGATGTCCTTTGCCAATTAAATAGAGGTGAGAAATCTTTTGAGCCCTTTTAAGGGGATTTTTCCCCCCCAAGGTAGACTGCCCAATCCTGCTGATTCATTTAGGTTTATAGAATATGACTATTTTTTAAAAAAGGCCAATAGGTCTGTCTGGCATACTAAACTACGTTTGTGTATGTTTTTACTTTTATTTGTGTAGGTAGGTGCCTTATAGTCTACACATGACAATTCCTAAAGTAGAATAGTTTAGACTTGGATAGATAGATTTGCATTGGATTTAGATATACAATAGGTCAGTTGTAAGTATAAGATTGGCTAGATAAAGAGTTGGCAAGGACTACAAATTTGCAAAACAGAAATAAAAACTGTAGGAATAATACAATGAAGTGGAGAGCCAGGCTCTTTCACTCATACATATTAAAGTCATAGTATCCAGTTAGAAATGTCTGGAGTCAGGTGACCAAGAGGACAGTGAGCTTTGAGATCCCCTTCCTATACAGGAAGTCAGAACTAAGTGTCAATCTTTGGAAAAGTTGAGTTGGGGGGTGGGGTACTTGGAATAGAAAGCAAAACATAAAATAACTATTTTATAAAAATCCAGAATTCATATAGGAAGGAAACTTGGAGATTGGTTTGAGAGTTAAATAAAAAATTCAGGCCATGAACAATCTTTAGCACCTTCGTTTTTATAAACTGCATGAAATTCACACAGAGTTCATTTATTCTAAAAGGGACTTTTGCTCCTGTGGAATTTAGAATAAAAGTACAAGGTGAACATTCTTGTACCCACTTCCTTGATCAAATGAAAAGGATGTGTCACTCCAGAACAAAATTGTGCCTTTTTGTTTTATCTGCATCTCCAGAGCAACAGCCCCTACACTCATTCCTGAAGAGTATCTTTCTAGAAGTAGCTGGGAAAGATTTAGTTATTAACATGAGTTTCATTGTTACCTAACTTTGAAGCATTAGCTGCTCTTGCTGTGATATATCTTTGCCTACCACAAATGTAATTTTTCAAAGAAGCTATTTGATTGATGATGGCTTAAAATGTCAGTAACGATTTATATATACATTGTTACTACTGATGTCCATGTTACTCTTTAAAATGAATGCAAATTACATATATAATATACATGTATACATGTGTATGAATTATATATATATATATATGTAATATACATATATATAGAGGGAGAAGAGTTATATTTTTATATAGTTACATTCCTGGTACTGATGATCTTAGTGGACCCATATTGCTAATCTAAAATTGGGAAAGATGATGATTGGTTGTAAATGCAATGCTAGATATTCTAAATAACCCGTTTTTCTCAGTACTCTTGTGGCTCTAAGGGGACAACTGGTCACACTCAGATTAGCACTTGAATATCCATACTACCTTAGAGAGGTAAGCAAAATTTAATTGAATACTACTGGGTTACATACAACTTTCAATCTGGAAAATTCATAAAAGGAAGGCTCCTCATTGAACCAGATTAGGGGTTTGAAAAATCTCCCTGTCATTTTTTGCAATGTGCAATCACATAACACTATACTTCTCATAAAAGAGGAGGATGACAGAACATATACTGAAATCCAGAATGTTTTTGATTGAGAAGGCACAAAATGGAGTAATTTGGAAACATCCTGAGTTCCCTTCCTCTTTTCCACCCTCTTTAGGTCATTACATAATATAAAATTTTAAGAAGGTACTTTAGTCTGAAGACCTTAGTGTAATTTGAAAGAGAAACCTTATCGGTACCTTTCTTTAACTGAATTCTGAAAGTGTCCACTGAATTTTTAAAATAATATTCTTATTAAAGGTCAAAAAGAGAGCCTTATCAGCCTAGGAAGAACTCCTCCATGAAGTAATGACCAAACTACAAGGAGAAAGTCTAATTTAATTAATAGCTAATAATTATTTCTTGAGTTTCTCTGACTAGACTAGAAGGAGAAACTTTATTTATTTATTTATTTTTGCAGGGAATTTTATTTATTTAAATTCATAAAGTTGAATTATCATTTGATACAGGATTTAAACCCATATCAATTGACTCATAGTATCAGTGTTCTTTCCAATTTACTCAAGTTTAATTTTTCTTTAATTTCATTCACCATTCCTGAGACTTTATAGATTAAGTAATCTCTCATTCTTATTATTTTTTTTTATTTTTTTAATTTTTTTTAATTAAAGCTTTTTATTTGTGTAACATATGTATGGGTAGTTCCCCAGTATTGATCTTTACAAGGCTCTCCATTACAACTTTTACCCCCAGTCCTTTCCCCTCCCCTAGATGGCAGGAAGTCCACTACATATTAATAATGTAATAATAGTTGACAAGTTGTGCAAGAAAAATCCTATCTACAAGAAGAAAAAGAAAACCAGAGAAAGGCAACACAATGCAAGCAAACATCAATAGAGATCATGAAAATGTTACGTTGTGGTCCCTATTTCACATCCCTCTCTCTGGGTGTATATGGTCTTCTTCAGTGAACAATTGGAACTGGTTTGAGACAATTCTTTGTTGCAGAGAGCCATGTCTCATCAGAATTGATCATCATGTAATATTGTTGTTGCCGTGTATAGTGATCTCCTGGTTCTGCTCGTTTCACTCAGCATCAGTTCATGCAAGTCTCTCGAGGCCTCTCTGAAATCGTCCTGCTGGTCGTTTCTTACAGAGCAATAATATTCCATAACATTCATATACCATAATTTATTCAGCCACTCTCCAATTGATGGGCATCCCTTCAGTTTCCAGTTTCTAGCCACTACAAAAAGGGCTGCCACAAACATTCTTGCACATGTGGATCCCTTTCCCTCCTCTAAGATCTCTTTGGGATATAGGCCCAGTAGAAACACCGCTGGGTCAAAGGGTATGCACAGTTTGATGACTTTTGAGCGTAGCTCCAAATTGCTCTCCAGAATGGTTGAATCCGTTCACAGTTCCACCAGAAGGAGAAACTTTAAAGGAGGAATGAATGATACTAGGAAAATGATCCTCCAAGGTGTGTCAAAAGCTAAGCTCCTTCCATTTGAAGAATCAAAACTCTTGGCTGAACTTTAACCCAAACTTTATTGCAGTGTTTTATATTGTTAAGAACTTTTGTCCTCTTTTGGAAATTTGAACTCCACTCCTGTATTCTCTCTTTCTGGTGGGAGATATTGTATCTTATATTGAAATAACTTCATCAATAATCTCATTATGGTCAGTCACTCATAGGAACCCTCCTCTCCTCATCCCCCACACCCTTTCCAACATATCTTTATATGTTGTCTTATCCCATTAAGAATGTAAATTTGAGTACAATAACTGACTGCTTGCTTTTACTTTTGTCTTCCTTCTGTGCTGATCTGGTCTTACTGCACTATGTACAGTAAGCACTTAATAAATGCTCTATCTCTCTATCTAAATGAAGAAATGAAGGAGCTAAAGTTGACATGGAGATGGGCCATCTCTACTTCTGAGATCTTAACAAAAGAAGATAAGAGTAGGAGATAATGTTGAAATGATCTAAAGTGTGAAATTGGAGAGGAATTCCCAATAGATGCCCTCAGTTTTTTTCAGTGAAGTATGAGACAAGGTTTGCTAAGAGAGAGGGAAGAAGGGCTGGCATAGGTGATTTCAGGAACTAAGAAGAGATTTGGATTAGAGTGCAAAGAGAGTTAGAGGGAAGAATGAAAAGAATGTGATCTAAAAGCAAGGATTTAGTTGAGATTTTAGTTTGAAATAAAATCATATCTATTTGTAGGGGGGGTTAGCATATTTTTGTGACTTTCTCTAAAAATCTCCCTGTAGCGTGGTAGCAAAAATAGAGAAGGTAGGTGGGAGTAATAGAACTGGGATTTGGAAAGCAATTTATATTAATGGCAAAATGTGGAAAACATTCAATGACTTGATAGAAATGTAAATTTGAACTTAAGCTTTAAGTTTATACTTATGTTGTTGTCTCCATGAAAGCTCCTTACTTCCAATTCATTAACTTCCTCAACTTGAACAATATCTTCACCTACATTCCACCCTAATCATATAGAGGGTCACATAGCAAGTGTCTGAGGGCAGATTTGAACTCAGACCTTTCTGAGTCCAAGCCTGGTACTCTGTCTATTGAGCCATCTAGCTGTCCCTATCATGCTCTTATTTTGCATTATTTTATGCATACTATATTCTATTATTATGCATACTATCTTTCCTACAGTCTGAAATCTTGTCAGACTAGTGGCTAATCCTCAAACATAGTATTCCAGCTTCTGTTTTCCTGCCTTGACAATGGATGGCTCCTACCCTTAGAATAGTCTCCCTCCCCACCTATGCCTTATATTACTCTTTTCCCTTTTAAAAAAAAATAAATTTTACTTTATTTTTTTTAACCCATATTCTCTCCTTCCCACTATGTTACTTTATATATAAAATTTTTTCTCATGTCCCCAATTCTTGGTGTCCTCTTGTCCTCTTACATTTATTTTATATATATTGATATATGTATATGTTGTCTTCCCCTATACAATGTAAGCTCCTTGAGGGCAGGAACTTTTGAATGACTTTTGTCTTTGTATCTCTAACACCTAGCAAAGGCCAGACATGTAGTAAGTGCTGAATAAATGCCTATTTCTACCATATAAACAAATGAAAAATTTTCCTGTCTTCCTCTTTTCTCTCATTTCTCCTACCTTTTCTTTGCCAAGATTCTACAATATAGCTGTTGTTTGCTATTTATCTTGTTTTTGTATTGTTTCCATTCCTCATAGTCCTTTAACCCTTCAGTTTTTAGTTTTAATTCATTAAAATAAAATAAAAATAAATTTTAAAAATTGTTAATTAAAGATGTTAAGAATTTATGATATAGTTGGTTTTCTGGATTCAATTCTGCAAGTCTCTTTTTTGTTGTCTTTATTTGAGAGATAAGATCTTAGGATTTTCTACTGGGCACAACAACTAGATATTGATGTTGTGTCTTTCCACAGATGTCCAATGCTTTTCTCAGGTCATTTCTGCCATGGTAGTATCTGATGCTTATTAGAAATATCCTTAGGTTAAAAAAAAAAAAAAGATATCCTTAGGTAGCTCTACTTTCCTCCTATTATCTGTATAGTGGCAATGGCTATAGTATATAGTGTTCTGTGCATATGCTGAAAAGTTTTTCATACTGTATCAAATATTATGGGAAAAGGAATTCATTCATGATCTGTTAGAGCAGAAATCAATGATTTAGAATTCCTTTGCTTCAATATAGTTCGTCTATTAGTTGAATTTATACCATAAAACTCAAAGAGTGTGCACAATTCCATTCCATGTTCATATTTTTTCAAAATCATTCAAGATGTCACCATTCTGAGCTATCTGCTAAGTATAGATTTTTAATAATCTCAAACTCTTCACAGTTTCCTTCTTCAGATTTAAGTACCTTCTCAACTTCTGCTCCTATCTCATCTAATTGGGTTTAAGAATGAAGTAATTCCATACTGTTATCTAGCATTGACCTGAAATAAGTTATTGTTATCCTTCAAGTTGAGAATATCATTGAACAAAAGCAGTATAAAGTCCTGGGTCATAACTGTAAGATTTGTTTTCATTTTATTATGATGCAAAACTGGTGTCTAATAAAATCATTCATATTTTCACTTCATTTGCTACACATTCATGATTTGTCCATTTTAGTGGCCCATACCATTTACACTGAAGCATTTCTTTCAAGTTGGACATTGGTATTTCTAATCTGATCCAATATATCCTTTCCTTGTAATATCAGGATGCAAAGGAATACCATTCATTCTACCTGTCAATTGGTCATGCTGAGGCAATCTACCTTTCAAGTATGTTGTAAGGATCAAATGAGATAATAATTGTAAAGTGTTTAGCACAAAGTTAAGCAATATACAAATGTTAGTTATCATTATTAAAAATATTTATTAAATGAAGTTCTTGCTATGAAGTTTTCTATTTCATCTGTTTCAATTTTGACTTTCAAGTACTAGTCTAGAAGAACTGATATAAATTGATTGCACTTTTTCACTACTTGCATTTGTCAGTTATATGATTCAACTTGTAAGATGATATTAGAAGAAGAGCTTAATGAGGGTAAAAACCCTTTAACTCCAGAATAACTACATTAAGTACTGAGATGTACAAACTAGTACTGGATCAGTATTCTAAATGAACTTGATCAGTGCTGGGTAAGCTAAAATTATGATTTTATTGATTTTTAAAAGTTGTCATTGTTTCACTGCTATATATTTTTCCTGTTTGTTTTTGTCTCCTAACCTATTTTTTTGGATCATGAAAGAAGTCATTTTAACAAATTAAAATTATTTTTTAAAAAAATCATTGTGACCTTAATAAGATTTTGAGAACCAATCTAAAAGTGCTGAAAAAAATCTTACTCTTGAAGTTTTAATTTCCTAATCTATCAAATAGGAAAGATAATCTCTGTCCTCTACCTCCCAGGAAATGTGATTAAAGAATTGAAAATGTGCTAGAAATACATGTGATTGTTCTCAGTTTATAGAGTCAAAGATATGAAAATTTGGCAACTAAGTTCAATTCTTGTTTTCTCCTTTAAGGCAAAACATCATCAATCGAATAAAAGCCATCAGAAATTCTGGGAGAGGCCAGGAATCCCAGATCCTTCACCTGTTTCTGAGTAGAATTGATGCATATCAGAAAAAAGTGATGGAGACATGGACAATGAAACAAATGGCTTTGGAACAGAGGCACAATATATGTGCAGCAAAGATGATAGACTTATATGATCGGGTAGGCTTTTCCTAGGCTATTAAAAATATATACAATTAGAAATGATAAGGTTATGAACATGATGAGGTGTGAAAAAAGGGGTGAGGGGATGGTGTGGGACCCCCTTTGGCCAGTCCCGAGTTTCCCCAAGGAAAAAGGCGAGAGGTTTATGACAAAATGGGCTTATTATAGCAGAGAAGCAGCTTTCTTAGAGGGACAGTTCCGAAAGGGGAGAAGTGAAGATGGGTTATTAACAAAGATTAGTTAAGACTGGGAGCAGCTCAGCAGGCCTTTCCCCTTGTGGGAATCAGGGAAGATTGGGGTTCAGAGTCATCCTTTTATTTTGCCTTCTAAAGCTTCAGGTTGGGGAGATTAAGGACTAGTTTCTACAGAGGGCTGTGATTATGCCCTAGGCCAAGATTTCTGATTGAATAGGTAGATGTTTCCCTACGAATAGGTGGGTGGAGCCCTTCTTACCTCGACTGGAGGGTTTTTGAGATTTGGGGTCTCTCCAGCCCTCCCCAATCAAGGACACAATTTACATCAAACACATTCAAAGAACAGTCATGTTGGATTGTGAGACTGAACCAATAGTATGTTGGTAATTATTTAACAATCGGTTCTCTTTAAAAAAATCCTATGGGACAGACTTTAAAGTCTAATTGGCATCATTGACATTTTTTTCCATACTTTCTTAAGATTAGACAATCAACAAAATTATAAAAATAGATTGGATTCATAACATTTTCTGATTTCCAAGGTATAAATATTCACATTGAAAATTTAAAGTTGGCTCCTTTTGAGCTGACTCCAGAACACACCTGGACTTCTTTCATAGATGGGCTATGGGTATATTGGCAAGATTCTTAGAATCTGAAAGAGATTAAGTTAAAGGAGATCAAGTCATTCCCAAGTGGCCTAGCTTTTGGAAAGTTGAGTTGCCAAAGCTCTGTTTGTTTCAAATGAATTTGAATTGAAATTTGTTTCAAATGAAACTTGGTAGCAGAGCCACTAGTATTCCGGGTGGTGGGGGTGGGGGTGTTTGTCTGCTTCTTCACTTGGTTCCCCAAGGCTATTACTTTGAGGAGTATGATCCTTTTCTGCTCTAGTCTACCCAGGGCTAGTATGCCCCTCATAGGATGCCAGAAAAAAAATCCACCCTGCCTTGAGGTAGGTGTTGGTGGCCACCTCCTCTTCTCAGTGGAAAGATCAGTCTTTGCCCTACCTCTCTGCTGTGCCTGATAAAATTTCTCTTCATCGTAATCATTTGGCTCAAATTCTTTCCATCTTTTCTACTTATTGAAACCTATTTTTTTCCACATCTCTTGACCTCATTTTCAAGGCCAGATAGGAGGCTCTTGCCTATAATAGCCTGTTTCTGATAGTTACTACCAATGTGACCTTGAGTCAGTCACTCAACTTCCTGGGGTACTTTAGGGGAAAAAGAGGGATCAGGTGGACTAGACAGCCTCTGAGGCTCTGTGTAGTGCTAAATCTATGACCATCTCCTTTTTGTAATCCCCTGATAATGTAGGGCCAGGAGGAGAAGTTCACATAGTACCTGGTCTCTTTTCTACTTTCAGACCATTCTTTTGCCACCAGTACTAGTGTCTACTTCTCCTCCAGTGTTCATTTCATCTGGTCCAATTTTTTATTGCTGCCATCCATAGATTCCCAGACCACTTTTCCTTCTCCCCAGATCTTTTAGCTCCTTAGCTTTAACTCCCATGACCTCCTCTATACACTGGAGTAGTCAACACCACAAATAAACTTACTCTAGCTGTTGAAATTACAGCTAGTCATTACTTTTCTTTTAAAAATGAGACTCCAAGAGGAGGATCATACATTCAGACCCAAAAGAGTTTTTTCCTAGTATCTAGTTCAATCCTTTCATTTTATGGAGGAGGAAGCTAAGGTCCATTGATGTCAAATATTTTACTTGTTCATGACAGATAGTCAAATAGAGAGTAAATGGAAGAATGATTCAAAACCACAAAGGAAATAGGATCATACATCTAGGCCAAGGATTCTTAACCTTTTGTGAGTTTTAACCTCATTTGGTAGACCAGTGAAACCTATGGACCCCTTCTCAGAATAATGTTTTTGGTTTTGTTTTTATTTAATATAGTTTTAAAAAGAATAGAAAAAAAGAAAAGGAAAACAAAACAAAACAAAAAAGAACAGAATATGTTCTGCCCAGCAGAACATCAGGGAGGATTCAACATATATAACAATAAATTACCAGTTCAGGAAAGGAGATATAATTGTAGAAGAAATTATATTCATGAATGTCCATTTTTTTGGCTTCCTTCCTTGTAGATTATTCTTTCGTTCTCTGCTGTGCACATTTTTTACTTTATTCTTTTTTTCCCATTTCATTTTCCCCACTTCTCCCAAGCAAGCTACAGTTAAGCACAGATATATATATATATATACACACATATAGATACACACTAAATATATATAAAACATATATGTACATACACACACATACATTCACACCCACCCTCAGACCCATGCACACCTACACACACACATATATATATATGCATACATACATAAAGCAGGTTATAGTTAAGCACAGATATATAACATACACACATTTATACCCAACCTCAGATGCACTCACATATACACACATCTATATATACACATACATAAAACATCATGCATACATATCTACAAATACTCAGACATATATTTATACACACAGCATTCACTTACATGCAAACATACATCCAAAACAACATCAGTATGGCTGACATATAATGTGGATTTCTCTCTTAATTGAATCTTTGTTTGACTTCTCTTCTTTCCTAATCTCTGCTAACTCTTCTACTTTAATTCTTCTCCTTAATTTGCCTTTCTTAACCGCCCCCATCCATGGATCCCTTTCTTATCCCCTTCCCCTATCCTTTGCTTCACCTCCACCCATCCTCCTTGTTATTTTTTATAGATTTTAGAAGATGCTATACTTTTCATGGTATATGTAGTGTTGCCTAATGTTTACTCAACTCTGCCCCAATGCTCCTTTTGATTTATCCAATCGCTGACATCAATCTTAAACATATGGTATACATTTCCATGTAAAATACATAAATAATTTTTCCATGTTAATAAGTTCCTTGAAAGTGATTTTCAATATTGACTCTTCTGTTAAATTTTTTATTGAGTTCATGTTTGGAAGGAAATCCTGAAAATCTGCAAGTTCCTTTTTTTTTTTTCATCAATATTACAGATAATTTTGCTGGATATGATATTTTTGGCCATAGAATAGTTCTTTTGATTGTTGCTGTTTGTGATTCCAGGACTTGCAGGCTTTTATTGTGGTGCTGATAAGTCCTATATAATTCTAATTATAGCTCTAATATATTTCTTGCAAATTTTTCTCTTTGATTTGGGGGTTTTGAAATTGGGTAACAATATTCCTTTGTGATTTCAAAGAATTTCTTTAAAGTGGTTATTGGTGGATTTTTTCCATTTCTACCTTTCCCTCATATTCTATCACTCCCAGAACAACTTTCTTTAATTTTTTTTTTTTTTTTGCTGAGGCAATTGGGGTTAAGTAATTTGCCCAGGGTCACATAGCTAGGAAGTATTAAGTGTCTGAGATCAAATTTGAACTCAGGCCCTTCTGACTTCAGGGTTGGTGCTCTATCCACTGCTCTACCCAGCTGCACCTATTTTTTATGTTATCATATCAAGTTTCTTTTTTTGGTGACAGCTTTCAGATAATCCAATTATTCTTAAATTTTCTCTTCTTGACCTGTTTCCCAGATCTGTTGTTTTTCTTATGTTTCACATTCTGTTCTATTTTTTTCATTCTTTATATCCTGTTTTATTATTTCTTGGTCTCTTATAGTTTCACTGACTTCTTCTTGCCCAATTCTAATTTTCTTTGTTTTTAAGATTCTGAATCTCCTTTTCGAGTTGGTTAACTTTTATTTTGTAATCTTGTTTTTCTTGGATGGTTTTTATTTTTTATTTTTAGCTTTTTAGTTTTTCCTCACTGCCTCTCCTTTGACTTTTAAATTCTTTTTTGAGTTCTTTTATAAATTCTTTCTGAACAGGGAGCCATTTAACATTATTCTTTGGGGTAGAAGAAGCTTTTTTTACTTCAGTGTCCTTCTCTAAGATGAACCCCAGTCTTCTCTATTCCCATGTAGATTTCTATGGTTGGGCTCTTTCCTCTTTGCCTGTTCTTTTTTTTTTTTTTCTTTTTCTTTTTTTTTAGTAAGAAGTATTAGTATAAGCCCCTCTAATCATGGGGTGGGGAAATAATGCCCCTAGCTTCACTTCAGTTCTCCTCTTTGACCTGGAACCCCAAACTAAAAGCTCCATCTTTCTGGAAGTGTCCGTAGACAGCAACATCCTTGCTCTACTACTCCTTTTCTCACTAGGTATGCTGCCTCCTTCTTGCCCAGGGTTGCTGAGGTGACTCAGCAACAGTGCTGGAACTGGCATTCCTAATCAGCCAAGGTTCAGTCTGCCTTCCTAAACTCAGACCCCCACTCCTCACAAAATCCAGAGGTGAAAGTTTCTGTGATTTCACTCCAGGAGTCCCCACTTGATGTTTCTGAGGAACTAACCTGGAGGTTTTTGCACTTTACACTGGTTAATCCCCAGTCCAGTCTTCCTTCAGACCTTCTTAAATTATATCCTGTTCTGCCCCAAGTCTTCTTGATTTTTCACCAGTCTATGTTCATCCTGAGGAGCAAATTTGTTCTATTTGTAGGGGAAATCTGAAGAGCTTGAAATTTACTCACCTACTCTGCCATCTTCTTAGCAGAATAATGTTTTTAAATTACTATAATAAATAGGATGACAAAAACTAATTATATTGAAATATAATTATAAAATACTTATAAGAGTTCATGGAGCACAAGGGTAGTTAGATGGCACAGTAGATAGAATACTGGCCCTGGAGTTAGGAGGGCCTAAGTTCAAATTCAGCCTCAGACACTTGAAATTTACTAACTGTGTGACTCTGGGCTCTGTGATTTCACTTAGTGCTGATTGTCTCAGGGATTAAAAATATATATATATATATTCACAGTTTTGGAAAATATAGCTTTTATAGAGTTAGAAAAAATAGCAAAATTTATCCAGAAGAACAAAAGGTCAAAAATATGAAGGAAATCAATGGGGAAAAGAAAAAAACTATAAAGGAAGATGGCCTAGCAGTTTGGCAAAAACGAGGCATAGATCAGGGGCAGCTAGGTGGCATAGTGGATAGAGCACCAACCCTGAAATCAAGAGGACCTGAGTTCAAATCTGGTTTCAGACACTTAACATTCCCTAGCTGTGTGACCCTGGGCAAGTCACTTAACCTCAATTGCTTCAGCAAAAAGAAAAGAAAAAAAAAAAAACTAGGCATAGATCAACATCTTACACCATATGCCAAGATAAGATCAAACTGGATATATAATTTAGACATAAAAAGTGATACCATAAGCAAACTAGGAAGGCAAGAAATAGCTTATCTGACATATATATATATATATACATATATATATGTATAAGGGAAGAATTTATGATCAAATAAGAGAGAAAGCATTACTAAATATAAAATGAATAAGTATGATCACATTAAATTAAAAAGTTTTTCAACAAGAGAAAGTCAAATGCAGTCAAGATTAAAAGGAAAGAAGAAAACTGGGGGAATTTTTTTTTAGCATGTCTCTGATAAAGGCCTCATTTCTCAAATATATAGATAACTGAGTCAAATTTGTAAAATAATAAATAATAATAATAATAATTTCCCAATTAATAAATGGTCCAAGAATATGAATATGCAGTTTTCAGAAGAAGAAATCAAAGCTAAATAGTCATATGAAAAATGCTCTAAATCATTATTCATTAGAGAAATACAAATTAAAACAATTCTGAAGTATACCTATCAGATTTGCTAATATATGAAAGGAAAAATCACAATTTTTGGAAGGAATGTGGAAAAATTGAGACCTTAATCCACTGTTAGTTGAAGAGTAAATTGATCCAACCATTCTGGAGAGCAATTTGGAACTGTGCCCAAAGTTACTCTTTATCGAGCAATACTAGATTCCCAAAAATATTTACCAAAAAAGGAAAAATACCTATATGTACAAAATTCTTTATAAGCAACTTTTTGCGTGTGTATGTGGTGGCAAAGAATTGGAAATTGAGAGTATATCTGAATGGCTGCACAAGTTGCATTATATGATTGTGATGGAATACTATTTGTACTATAAGAAATGATGAGCATCATGCTTTCAGAAAAACATGAAAAGACTTACATGAACTGATGCAAAGTGAATTGCGCAAAGCCAAGAGAATATTGTACACAGTAAAGTAATATGTATAATGACCAACTGTGAATGATTTAGCTTTTTTTTGCAATACAATGATCTGGACAATTTCAAAAGACTCATGATGAAAAATGTTATCTTTCAGATAAAGAATTATTGGAATCTAATGCAGATTGGAACATTCTTTAAAAAAAACTTTATTTTTAAAATTTGGTCTGTGTTTTCTTTTACAACACGACTAATATGAAATTATATTTTGTATGACTACACATGTATAACCTATATTAAATTGCTTGCCTTCTCAATAAGGAGGGTAAGGAGGGAAAAGGGGAAAGAATAATTACTCAGATTTCAGAAACAAATATTACAAATTGTTTTTACAAGTGATGGGAAATATATATATATGTACATATATATATGTATATACATACATATATGTATATGTATATATATATATTTTTAAATGTACCCTAAAAAGGAAGCGACATCAAAAGCAAACTTTTGTCTATACTTGGTACACAGTGAACTTTGCTTGAAATTTTCTGACCTACTTTATTGACTTTTTTTTCTGACTTCATCTTTTAGATCCAAAAGAAATATAACCTGAAACTTAATAGTCCAATACCCTTGCCCATACACAAAAAGGAGCCAGAACATCCTTTGAAAGATATCTGCTTCAAACATGAGGTCCAATGGCCATTCCCAATGAAGATGGAAAAGGAAGAAGAACTTGAAATATTGAAGAAACTTGAGTATGTGACAAATATATTGTTAGAACATTCTCCAGGATGACATTATATGGACATAATGCTTTTCTTCTTTTTTCTTAATATAGTAGGATCCACCAGAATATTTGGACATTTCTCCTAAAATCTATATCTATTTATCTATATCTTTATTTCATTGTTATTTTTGTTTTTAAAGAGCTTTATTCTCTTTTAGAAAATTCAAAAATTCAAAATTAATTTAAAAATTCAAAAGTAAATATTATAAAAGCAATCCCCTTTTTTATAGATATATATGGGGAATAAAAGGGATTGGAAGTAGGAAAGAATTATTTACCTCTACATCCTACAGAGGAATTTGACAATTCCACAATGAATAATGATTGAGGAAGAACATATAAATGTAGTCTCAATAACCAATGCTCTTTGGATTTCTCCAAAGAGATCTAAGTAAGCACAACTTTCTTTTCCAAGAAGCCAGGCCTACAGATGGAATTCTAAGTTGATGGAGGTGGAAGAATTATAACCAAAATAGGATCATAGTGCAGAGAAGGGATAGTGAAAAAGGCAGTATAGAGGACATTAGTGAATTGCCCTTTATGAAAACAAAAATAGAATGAGGCTTGGATACAGGATATTTGGGTTGGTTGTACCAGCCAAGCAAGAGTTTATTGGTTCCTAATATAGTTCCCTATTTTTTAGGAAACAGAAGGACAAAGTAGAGTCTCTTTGGCAGGCTGATTTGTCCACCTCCAGTTTCCCAATAGAAGCAAAAACACCTATGAAATTACTCTGGGATCAGGTTGGTGGGTATCCAGATATTCCCAGACTTCTGGAATTAGATGTCCATTCTACTCTCAGCAAATCTCTTGCATCTATTCGATCAAGGTAAGTATCTGACTAAAGAATTTGGATCTGGGTAGTTGAGTTGGTTGGTTGGCACTTAAATACATTAGGGTCTATGTAACTTCATTCCCCTTTACTCTGATACCCTGATGCTGCTACTGGAAAGTATTGGAGTGAAGAAGGTAGAGCTCTGATTTGTTGATAATTTTCTCTCCCTGGACTGAAGGTTTATCATTAAGTTCTTCCTGTGTTAGCTGAAAGCTGAATTCAGGGCAGATTTCTGGTGTTTCTCTATATTGTCCTGTAGATGTCACAATTTAGCAATGCAAGATTTAAAAATTCTCCCGTTAAAGGCACATCTATTCACAAAGTCAAATTTCACTAAAGATTTTTTTTAGGGAGTTTGTTAGTGAAAGTTGCAGAAGGGTGGTACTTTACTTTCATTGTATTGCCTAGCCCAAAGCCCAGGAACCAAGGCCAAAGTATTCTGTTTTTGAGAGTACCCACAGTGCTTTGCCTGATCAGACCTCACATGGATTATTGTATTCAGTTTGGGGTGCCATAATATAGAAAAAACACTGAAAAGCTGGAGTGAGTCCAGAGGAGGGTAACCTAGGATGTTGAAAGATCCTGTGTCATATAAGGATTAGGCAGTAGAATTGAAAATGTCTAGAATAGAGAAGTAGGAGGAGGGGATAGGGGAGGAAAGGGTATGATAAAGAGTGATATTTGTCTTCAAGTATTTGGAGGGCTATCAAAGGAGGATGCCTTAGACTTGTTCTATTTGGTCCCAGAGGGTAGTATCAGGAGTAATGAGTAGAAGGTATAAAGAGACAAATTTAAGCTTGAAAAACTTCCTAACTAGAATTGTCCATAAGTGGAAAAAGTAGTCTTGATAAGTGTTGGTTTCCTTATCCCTGGGATTCTTCAAGCAGAGATCAGATGACTATCAGACATGATAAAATGAGAAATCTTTTTGAGCTGGGATTGGATTTTATGCTCGCTGAGATCCCTTTCAAGTTAGATTATGATTCTGTGAAGGTCAAATTGATACTCCAGTCTTAAGTAGTCACTTGTTAGTCTTGTTACTTGCCCTGGGTTTCATGCTTAGCCCAATTTAAGTTAAACTTTGGGGTTGTCTGCCCTACTTTAGGATCTGATGGTCCTTTTGTCAGATTAATTAAGGTGATTACTTTGTTATTTATTTCTGAATCATGTTGAAATTATTGTTTTCCCTCAATCTCCTTACTTCAAAGGTAAGTGTAGCCCTTTAAACTTTGCATTAATTCTCCCAAAACAGAGAATTGTTTAACATGTTGAAAATTTTGGTAAATTGTAAAAAAGGAGATTCCTATACATAGAGTCAGATATAGAGTCAATAATTGTTGAAATAGTGTCATAAAGTCCTAGAAGACTTTTTTCATTCATAAAATGTGAATGAATATCATCTTATCTTATAACCTCTTTTTACATATAGGAAAATTGAAGTTCAGAGGGGTAAAGAGACTACTTTAGTGTCACAAAGGGAATTAGAAGGAAAGCTGTGACAAGAACTTGAATGTTCTGACTGACTCCCAATCAAATGAGATTTCCAAACATTTATTAATCAATTACTACATTAAATAAAAAGATGAATAAGATATGGTCCCTATCCCCAGGGTACAAAGCCTAATAGGGAAAATAAGACATGCATGCATATTAAACACATATTGTAATGTAGTATTAAAGGTAAGTTAGCCAATCATTCAATAAACATTTGCCTATAAACAAAAAACATTGCCTAGAAAGGCAATACTCCAGCAAAGACCAGGCTCCAGATGATATCTTGCCAAAGATGGAGATCAAATGAAGAGGAATGACAATATTATTTAAAGGATGCTCCCTAAAGAGAAGATATCAAAAGTCAATAAATATTTATTAAGAATTTCCTATGTGAAAGGTATCATGAATGTCAAAAGAGTGGTTCAGGATGATATGGGAAAGAGCTTTTCTGACTGGAATTATTATAAAAGGTTTTCTAGGATACTAAAATAGTATCCTAGAAAGAGTGGTCAAAGGACCTGAGTTTAAATCCCAATTCTGCTGCTTACTCCCAGTTTCCATAGATGATTCACTCAAAATATGGTTCCAAAAGTCACAATTCAATGCCTTATACTCTCAGTGACAGAACTCAGCCTGCTAATATCATCTGAGTGGGAAATTCCTAGTTCACCAATGGATTGCCATTGATGTAACAGGATGTGCATAAGTTAGAAAACAGATACTCTCAGGAAGTGAACCAAAGAATTTCTAAAGTTCCTTCCAGCTAGATGGAACAATGGATAGAGTGCTGCCTCAGATCAGGTCTTCCTGGGTTCAAATCTGGCCTCAGACATTTACTAGTTGTGTAATTCTGGGCAAGTCACTTAAGCCTGTTTACCTCAGTTTCCTCCTCTATAAAATGAGTGAGATAAGGAAATGGCAAACTATTCTAATATCTATGTCAAAAACAAACAAACAAACAAAAACCAAATAGGTTTGAACACAACTGAATAACAGCAACAATCTATCTCTAAATCCTATGATTTTAGAAACCACAACTGGCTCTCAAGCTAGATGGGTAGAATTTCAACAAAGATGGGCTTTACAAAAGGAGAGAATAGCATAAGCTAGAATGATAAAGTTTTCAAAGTACTTTGCATACATTATCCCATTTGAGTTTCATGGCCATACTCTGAGAGTTTGGGGTGTAGAATAGCAAGCAGTATTCATTGTCTGGAGCAGAAATATGTGGAAAAGAGGGTAGTGGGAGACAAGACTGGAAAGATAGGTTGAGGCCAGGTGATACAGGGTTTATTAAACTCAACAATCACTTCAAAATTTATTATAAATGTACTATATGGATGGCACTGTGCTAAGCTCTGAATATACAAAGATGCTTATTGTAATTTAAAATTGCCCTCCCCCCTCACCTTCACTCCTCCAAGGGATAGAAAATTTAGGAATGCATTGGATGGCAGGACTGGAAACATCTCCACAGGTTAGAATGTTAGCAATAAATGTAAAGATTTAAACTTGCATTTTTTTTTTTAAATAGCATTATAAACATGAGATTGAGGAGGCAGGGTTAGAGTTGTTTATCTAAAAAAGGTCTGAGGTCTGGACTACAAGTTCAGTATAAGTCAGGAAGATGATGTGGAAGTCAAAAAAATTCATGCAGTTTCAAACTACATTAAAAAAGATATAATGTCTAGAACAAGAGAGGTTTTATCATAACTTGCCCTTGGTGGACCACATTTGTAGTTTTAGATTCTGTTCTAGATTCTACCTCTAGAAAGTAACCCAACTATTTAACCCAGAGGAAAGTAACCCAGTAAGGAGACAGTCATATGTAAACCAGTAGAAGGAGTTGCATATGTCTAGCATAGAAGAAAACTTATTGGGGTTATAGCTGTCATCAATGACTTGAAAATGAGCAATGTTATGAGAAAAAGGAATTCAATTTGTTTTACTTGGGCACAAAAGGTACCCAAGCAATGGTTGAAACCTGCAGAGACAAGCTTAATGTAGGGAAGAACTTTCTAACAATTATATGACTGTGCAAATTCCTTGGGACAAGCAATAATTTTGATATGCTTCCATGTTGTAAAGTCAATGGCTACATATGTGTGCTGCTACAAGGTTGACTCAGAATGTTTGACCTTTGACAGATGATATCAGATTGAGCTGATTTCTCTTCCTATTACTTCTTTATCATTTGAATATTGGATTTTGTGCCATTTACCTATGTTTCATGGCTCTCTTTTTTCATGTTTTTAATTCTGTGGTTTTTACAAGTGGATTTTTGAGGGGCAGCTAGATAGTGCAGTGGATAGAGTACAAGCCCTGAAATTAGGAAGACCTGAGTTTAAATCAACTTCAGACAATTGATACTAGCTCTATAACCGTGGGCAAGGCACTTTAACTCTTATTAGCTTGCAAAAAAAAATTGATTTAAGGAAAGGAAATGTGAAAAAAATTGTAGTTATCAAGGAGTACACTTCAATGACTGTTAAAGATATTGCAATGAGTATTGATGTGAGGAAACCAAGTATTTCAAGGATCATTCAAGTCCACTGTGAATCTCTCAGTGCACTGAAGAACAAAGAAAATTATCTTCTAAATTAAAACTGTCAAGGCCAATATTTGCAGCACGGTAGTGTTGACCACTTAATTAATCCTCAAAAATTAATTCTAAGGGGCAGGTAGGTGGCATAGTAGATAGAGTATCAGGCTTGGAGGCAGGAACATACTTCCTGAGTTCAAATCTGGTCTCAGACACTTACTAGCTGTGTGACTTCATCATTTGGAAAAACAAGTTGGAGAAGGAAAGTATCTTTGTCAAGAAAATCCCAAATGGGGTCACAAAGAGTTGGATATGACTAAAATGACTGAACAACAAGAATAATCTTCAGAAAACAAGCAAAGATGTTTGGAGGTATCAGCAGCTAGAAAGACTGTCAAAACTGGAATAGCTTGAATATGGAAGATTTAGCTTGGCAGACCAATAAAAAACAGTTATTAACTATTACCATGAAGAAGAAAAACTTGGTGTAGGCAAGAAAATTAAAATACAAGATTATTAAAGATTGGGAAATGGTCAGATTTATTGACAACTCATTTTTACATTCAATACTGCATCAATCCAACATCAGAAGTAGTAAATAAATCTGTATGAACTGAGCATCTTCTTCACACTACAAAGCATCCACCCAAAAACTTCTTAGGGACTTTTATTTCCAGTGGGCTTGGAAGTCTTATCCATATTGAATGAATGATGATCTTTGATAAATATATTGATCTGCTGAAAAACAGAATTGTTCTAAAATTAGAGGAATTACTAAGTGGAGTTGGAATATTGCAATATGATTTTATATTCTAATATACATCATGAAAATGGTATGAAATTTATTCAAGAATAAGAAATGAACATAATTTCATTATCTGAGAACTCACCAAATTTAAATCTGATTGAAAAATCCAATCAATAGAATGGACTACACCTCATACCTTTCAGACTGGCTAAGATGACTGGAAAAGATAATGATAATGTTGGAGGGGATATGAGAAAACTGGATACTAATGCATTGTTGGTGTAATTATGAAATGACCCAACCATTCTGGAGAGCAATTTGGAATTTATAGCCCAAAGGGCTATAAAATTGTGCATACTCTTTGATCCAACAGTCTCACTACTGGGTCTTCATCTCAAAAAGATCATAAAAGAAGGAAAAGGACCCATCTATGCAAAAATGTTCTTAGCAGCTCTTTTTGTAGTGGCAAAGAATTGAAAAATGAGTAGATGCCCATCAATTGAGGAATGACTGAAAAAGTTATGGTATATGAAAGTAATAAAATATTATTTTCCTATAAAAATGATGAATAGGTTGATTTTAGAAAGCCCTGGATTTACTTGAACTAATGCTGAGAGAAACAAGCAAAACCACCAGGAATACATTATACATAGCAACAGCAAGATTCTGTGATGATCAACTTATGATAGACTTGGTTCTTTTCAGTGGTTCAGTGATCCAAGGCAATCCCAATAAACTTTGAATGGAAAACACTATCCACATCTACAGAGAGAACTATGAAGAGTAAATGGAAATCAACTAATGCTATGTTCATTTTTTTTTCCTTTTTCTTCTGTTTTTATCCTCTCCTGGTTTTTCCCTTTTGTTCTGATTTTTCTCTCCCAATATGATTCATTGAAAAATATGTAAAAAATGAATGTACATGTATAAACAAAAAATGTTTTACATGTAACTGGGGAAAATAAAAAGTTAAAAAAAAAAAGAGTGGTCCAACAGGATGAAAAATGTACATCATACTTTTTTTTAAAATTTCTATTTTTTTATTTTGTTTGGATTTTCTTTTGGGTTTGTATGATGCAAAAAGGAAGAAGGAATATATATAAGGTATGGAGACTCCTATCTATGTGCTTCTATAATTCTTCTGCATGGGATCCACTCTTGAGTCTCTGACCTTGACGTGGGTATACACATTGGTACCCACATCAGATTCAGAGACTCAAAGATGGATCCCATGCATCTATCTGGTATGGTTCGTTCTCAATATCTGAACAACCTTCCTCTCTTTGCAGTCATCATACATCTTTTTGATATCTTATTTATACCTGCTCAATGTCTTTCTAAGATCCTTTGAATGAGCCATAATATTGCTTCTTTGTATACTGTAGAATTCATATAAAATTGAATGACTACTTTTTTTGCTGCCACTCAGGACATAGATCCAAATTTTAGTGATCCATGTACTTTGTAAAGTTTGCCTTTGCAAACTTGTAAATTTTGTCTTATGTACTCTGTTGTTGCAGCAGTCTTTATTGAGAGCTCAAAGTATATGGGCCCTTTGATCTCAGAGGTGAGACTCATAGGATGTGAAAAGAGCTCCAGCTTATTATGCCACACAGCCTTGTTGATATACAGTTTTGCTAACATGGTCAGCGCGTGAACAGTAAGTAGGCAATCCCCAATCACTATTCAGAGAAGCAGCTTGTAGGCTTTGTGTGTGCATGGTATCTAACAATGGGAGGGGAGCCAATGCAGCCATTCAATTGCGCTGTGACCTTCAGACCCGATCCTTTCCCATGTCACACATCAGTGCTCCTTGCTCAACAAGGGCCTTTCTGCAATGTTGCAGAAAACTTATTGTGCTTCAAAGGTCAAGGTGGCCTCTGTACTCCCTCTCAGCAAGGTCCCATACCCTAGCACTCTGTAAAGTTAGATAATAGGAGCTGAGTGGGAAAACCCCTAATGCACAGATTTCTCGAGCTTTCATAGGGTTGCAAGTGTTGGAACAAGATCATCTTACAGGCTTTCAGGAATGAGAACCTAATCATTCCTTAATCCAGGGTCTGCAGGTGCTGCTGTTCTTGCTCAGATCAAATAGCGGCCTACCTATATAAAGCTAGTAATCATAGAATTTAGAGCTGAAGAGGACCTTAAAGATCAATTAAATCGAGGTTCTTAACCTTTTTTTGTGTCATGGACTTCCTGACAAAAACTATGGGCTCATTCTCAAAATAATGCTTTTAAGTCCACAAAATAAAATATATAGAGTTATGAAGCAAATCAATTATATTGAAATACATTTATCAAGTTTATATAAATATATTTATTTAGTTATTTAGTTAGTTTTTTGCTGAGGCAATTGATGTTAAGTGACTTGCCCAGGGTCTTCCTGACTTTAAGGCTGGTACTCTATCCACTGCGCAACCTAGCTGCCCAAGTTATATATATTTAAAAGCAAGTTTACAGATCCCAGGTTAAAAATCTCTGATCTAGTCTAAGACCTTTATTTTGCAGATGAGAAAACAGAAGACTAGAGAGATGAAATATCTTGCCTAAAATCACCAAAATATCAAGTGTTAGAGCCAGCTGCTCTGACTCCAAACCCAGGGGTCTTCCCACTACATGAATCTTCCTGATTCACCCTTCACTTAGCGAAAAGATATGATATCCCCATAAGGAGGGGGTGGGAGAACAGATCCCTGAAAGTTACAGCTTTGTAAAAAGAAGGGGAAGTCTCAAATCACTTTTTAGGATCTGGGCATTTTTAGGAGTATTATTCTGTCTTTAAAATTCCTTATACTGGTGAAAAGTTCTGGGAAGTCAGGTCTGATAATTGACTATTTCCCTGTTAGTACAAGGGCTCTACCCTGGATATTAACATATTCAAGCCCCAGATGATTAACCCTTGGGATAAGAAGAAAATTAAATCTTTGTGACCCAAATCTCTTAGAGACTATGAGTAATATGTGACTTAACACATTCCATGAGGTTCTAATTTATATATAAGAGATTAATGATTCCCCAAAAGACCCAACAAATCCCTTTTTTCAGAGTTCACAAAGAGAACAGTGTTTTTAGAAACCAAAATAAATAGAAACCAGAGAAAATATCTTCTAGTTATGACTTGGCTTTGTGGGAATAAGTGATGCCTGTGAATGACAGGATTCCTGAGCCTATTCTACTCTCTCAATCTACTCTCTCTAATCTGGCTCTGTAATTTATGCCAAATCAGGATTACAGAAGGTTAGAGCTAGAAGAAGCCTTGGAGATCACTGAGTCCAAATCCCTCATCTTCAAGATGAGGAAACTATGACCCAGAGTTTAGTCACATGCCATTTATCCATTTCAGAAAAGCTGTGAAGGCTAGTAATTATCATTTTTAAAGCCTAAAGGCTTTTGAACTGTGTGCAGTTCAAAAGAAGAAAAAAAAAAGTCCTAAATTCCTGCCTTCACAATGTTTATATTTAAAAGAAAGGAAGTGACAGGTACATACTCACACAAATAGCTACATATAGCCTGGTAAGTGTTTAACAACATTCTTTTGATGCATTCAAATTAGCCCAAGTTTTAGCTTGTCATGTAGACTCCAGAGTTAAAAATAAGATTATAACATTTCATAATTTCATCAAAATGACTCAACCTCCCATTTTATTGAGATTCTTATCTTTCACAGATTCATTTAACTCAAAAGAGCTACACACTCACATTATAGCTTAGAATGGGGTAAAATAATAAAAAGCTAAAGCATTAATTGTTGATTGGCCACCCACTGCTTTTAGCAAAGTAAAAATCTCATTCCTCCATAGTGAGCAGCTTGTTAAAATAAGAGATTTTTGTTGTTGTTTGTTTATTTGTTTATTTTTGTTTTAAGATAAGAGGGTTGTTTTTGGTTTTTTTGGTTTTTTAATTTAACTTTTGCCAAGGGATCAGAATTGCTCAGAGGTTACCTATTGAGAAGGGCTAGCAAACATCTCAATATTCAAGGCCCACAGAGGGAACCACTCTCCATATGGCTCATGACAATTTCCTACCCTCATTTCTTTTACAGTTTTTCAGTGAGTCAAACATTTAAGGACATACACTATAACAGCAAGACAGTCTATTTACCTGAAGGAACTTGTGTTTTATTGGGTGGAGGGTGATGAAAAAAGGGAAAGGAAAAATGTTGCAAGATAAATAAATGCAGAATATATACAAATAGATACATAGTGATTAAGATAGGGCATTAACTAGTAGAGGAATTGGAAGAGGATTTTTGAAAGATTTGACTCTTGAACTGAGCCTCCAAAAGACCAAGGGTTTCCAAAAGGTAGAAGGAGGGAGAGTATTCCAGTCATGGAGGAGTTCCCTAGCTTCCTCAAAGACTCAACTACAGTCTCTTCCCTTTTTTCTATTAATTATTTTCTATTTATCTTGTATACAGCTTGCTTTGTATATATTTGCTTCCATGTATTCTTCCCCATTAGATTGTAAACTACTTGAGAGCAGGGAATGCCTTTGTCTCTCTCCTTTTTTATTGTAAGCACTTAACACCTAGTCTAGCACTTAGTAGGTACTTAATATATGTTTATTGATTGATTGATTGGTTGAGAAATGGAAGTTGGAAAATCATTTATGGAGAATAGCAAGTAAGTTTTTGGCAGAAGTCTAGTGTATGCTGGGAGAAGCAATGACCAGCCTAAAAAGATAGCTGAAGTCAGAATGTGAAGGCCTTTAAATACCAGCAAAGAGGTCCTAAAAACAATGGGGAGCCACTTGAAGCTTTTTGAGCAGAATGGTGTCACAATTGACAGATAAAGGTCTTGTTTTTGCAATATTTTTCAAATTCCTTCTCATTCTTTACCCTAAGTCAGACCCTTATTACTTCTCTTTAGTATTAGTGCAGTGGTTTTCCAATTGTTCTCCCTGCCCCAAATCTTTCTCTGCACCAGTGCATCCTTAGCTGCCAGAGATTTTCCTGAAGCATAGTGTCAGACCTTGTCACCTTCTTATTCACTAAGCTTCAATTATTCCCTCTTAACCTCACTGCATTTGGTATTTAAGTTATTTACTATCTGATCCCTTTCTATTTATTTAAGCCAGTAACACTGGTCTATTTGTTCCTCACATGCAATCCTCCATTTCCTATCTCCCTCACTTTGTACTGGCTGTCCCCCATGCTACCAATGCTTGTCTTCTCATTTCTGAATCTTGGAATTTGTGACTTCCTGCAAGACTTAGTTCAAATGTTCCACTACCTACAAGAGGCCTTTCCTGTTTGCAAGAACCTTTCCTTCCATGATTATCTACCATCTACTCTATATGCATCTTATTTTATGCACCTAATTATTTACACAAGTCCTGATAAGTCCTTTATAAATGGATGGTTGATTGATATGCATGAGGACTATCACTGTGTTAGTTACAGGTGTTTATATAGCAAGCAATGATTAGAAAGGGAAGTTATTGCTTGTCCTGAGTTCAATTTAGGAGACTATCTTTATAGCCCAAATGATCATATACTGGACTATAGTGGTAGTGGTTTAAGTGGAATAGGGATAGATGTGAGAGATGTGGAAAAAGTAGATTCCTTTCTCTTCCAATCCCTTTAAGATATTTAGTTTCATTCTCCTCCCTTTCATTATCAAAAAGTTACTCTCTTCCTCCAAAGAGGAATCTATACTCATAGCCACTTGACAATCCATTTCCTTCTTGAATTTGTGTTTCCTTCTCGGGCATCCTACTGAAATTGTTCTTTTCAACATTTTGATGGCTAAATCTAATGGTATTTTCTTATGCCCTAATCTTTTTTTTTTTTTAATAATCTTCATAGTAATTGTCTAATCTTACTTATTGAAACTTCCTTTTCTTTAATTTTAGAGTACTAAAGTATCTTGATTCCCTCCCTCCTTTGTCTTTTCCTTCTATAACTCTTTATTTGCTTTTCTTTATCCTCCTGCATTCCAAATTTAGGTAATTTCCCAATGTCTAGCCTCCTCTGTTACTTCTATATATAAGGAATGACCTTATTCACTTTCATGGGTTCAGTTTTCCATTTTGACTGGCCTGTCTCTCTCTAGCTCTGACCTTTTCTTGAGCTACATCCTACATATCCATTGGCCTAGTAGACATTTCTACCAGGATGTCCTGCAGTACCTCTAATTAAATATGTTTAAAATCTAATTCCTTATATTTTCCTTCTCAAAATTATATTTCCTGCTTCCTCTTCTGTGAACATATCGATCAATCATTACTAAGAGAGAACAGAAATCTTCTCTCTCAGCCCTCTTTCATTTACCAAATTAATAGTCAAATCAAAACAAAATTTAAAAACCTATCTAATGTGCCCAATTCACAACTGGATCACTATTGGATTCTGTATGTCGCTCTCTCTCCCCCAACATTTTTATACAACTGAAATCATGCTAGACATCATGCTGCTTGAGGAATGGATGTGGAAATGGGGGAAAACGGTCACATCCACTTTATTGGCAAACATGTCTTTTTTAGACCTACCTGATTAAGGCACACCCTTTTCCTTGACCATTGTTTCTGCTTTCTCAACTTCAGAAAATATTTACTCTTACTTGAATCATCACATTAGAAGCAGGATATAGAAGAGTTTTTAATAAATCATATCCCAAATCTTCTGAGCTGTTCCCTTTTCCTCCCAAAGTTACCCCTTCCTCTAGAAATAAAGGCATATGAAAGATAATGATTTCCTTACTAAGGTGGAAAAAATTGTTTTTAACAGTGTTTTCTAACCTTCATACATTATATTCTTAGAGAATTGCCTGAGGGTATTGAGACATTAAGTGATTTGTCCCCCTCAGCTACCAATGTTTTTCCCTCTAAAGTTACATTCTTTCTACTCTATATGGATCTTGAATTAGAAGTTTAAGTGCCAGGAGGATTCTGGGAAGATGGTGGAGCAAATTAGTAAATTCCAAACTCTCCAATTTCCCCCACAAATAGAAGAAATTTGCCTTTCAGGTGAACATAGATTTGTGAAAAATCAAGAAGACTTGGTGTAGAACAGAGGTAGTCCTGATACTACCCAAGAAGATTCAAAGAAAGGGCCAGGATTAAGCCATGTGAAGTGCAAACACCTTTGGGCTAATTTCCATAGAAACAGTGGAGAGCATTGCTCTGGGCAAAAAGGAACCAGTAGGTCCTGAGTACAGAGGTAGTGGGGCAGGGATGCAGTGGGCACTTGCTGGAGGGTGGGACTTTTGATTTGGGATTCCTGGTCAGAAGAGAGAGTTGAAGTGAAGCCACATGATTAGAAGTGCTTATACTATTCCCTCTTATTTTAAAAAAATGAGCTGGCAAAAAAGAAAGAACTGCACCATAGAAACCTACTATGGGAACAGAAAAGACCAGGGTTCATCTTCAGAGTAGGATACTGATGTAACAAAAGCTTCTACCCAAAGAATAATATGAAATGGGTCCCTGCTAAGATAAAATTTATAAAGAACCCAAAAAAAGAATTTAGAAGACAAATGAGAGACATTGAGGAAAAATTAAAAAGAAAAAGAAAAACTATCCAAGAAAAACAAAATTATTTAAAAAAAAAACCAAAAGTTAACCAACCAGAAAAGGAGATATAAAGTCTCAAAGATGAAAATAATTCTTTGAAAATTAGAATTGGGCAAAGGGAAGCCAGTGAAGCTATTGAGAGACCAAAAAATAAGAAAACAGATTCTAAAGAATGAAAAAAAAAATAGAACAGAATGTGAAACATAAGAAAAACGACAGATCTGGAGAACAGATCAAGAAGAGAAAATATAACAATTATTGGACTGCCTGAAAGACCAAAAAAAAAAAGGACCTCAACATAATAATGCAAGAAATAATCAAAGAAAATTGTCCTAGAGTGAAAGAACATGAGGGGAAAGTAGAAATAGAAAAAAAAATCTACTAATTACCATTTCAGTGAGATCCTTTGTGGAAAACACATAGGAACATTATTGCCAAATTTCAAAACTCTCAGACCAAAGAGAATATTTTGCAAGGAACAAGAATAAAATAATTCAAATACACTGGAGCTATGATCAGAATTGTACAGGTCTTATCAGCAGCCACAATAAAAGACTGCAGGTCCTGGAATCATATCTGCTGACAATCAAAAGAACTAGAACTGTGGCCAAAAATATATCCAGCAAAATCATCTATAATATTCAATGAGAAAAAATAGACTTTCAATGAACTGGCAGATTTTCAGAACTTTCTATCAATCAAACCAGAAATTAATTTAAAAAATTTAACATATAAGAGCCAATATCAAAGAACAATTTCAAAGAACTTGACATGGATAAATTGTTTGTTTTTTAACATGGAAAATTTACAGCATATGTTTAAGATTGATATGAACAATATACCTGCTCAAAAGAGAGATTGGGGCAGAGTTAAGGTAAAAATAGTAATTATTCCATACAAATGAGGTACAGAGGAAGGATAGATACAGAGGTATTGGGGGGGGCTCATAGTTATGAAAAACTACTCACATCAATAATGAGTTAAATAGGCAACACTTCATATATACCATAAAGGGTATAGTACCCTCCCAAACCTATAAAGAAGTAAGGGGGGAGGGCTGGGTGGACAGGGAAGCAAATGGTGAAGGAAGAAGACAAAGGAGAAATCCATGGGTTGGGAGAGGTGAAGTAATAGCAAGGCAATTTAAAATCAGAATTAAAGCAAAAGATCAGCAGGGATTAAAAAGATGTCTATGTGTGGAGGTATGTGTGTGTGTGTATGTGTATTATATATCTACATATGTGTATATAAATATATATTTTCTTAACTATAATCCACTTGGGGTGGGGATGGGATGAAAGGGGGGAAATAAAGCACAAAAGGTGCACATCAGAAAACAAAAGAACAAATTACAAGAAAGTAAAGAAAAGATGAACACTCATGAATGTAATTTTTTTCTACTAATATATATACTTTCTTAATCTGGTAGTTTCTTGTTATATATTTTGAAGCTTCCATGATGTTCTGCTGGGCACATAATGTTCTCTTTTGTTTTATATTCCTTTTCTGTTTTTCTTTTTCCTTATTCTGTTTCTTTAAATAAAATAAATTTGAAGAAAAAAGTTTAAGTGCCTATCTGAAAAAAAGGGAGGGGGGAAGGAACTATGTATACAAAAATATTTATAGCAGCTGTTTTTTTGATAGCTAAGAAATGGAAAATGAGGGTATGTCCAATCAATTGGAGAATGACTGAATAAGTTGTGATACATGATTTTAATGGAATATTATTGTGTTATAAGAAATGACAAGTTGGATGTCTTTGAAAAACTTTGAAAGACTTACATGAACTGATGGAAAGTGAAGTGAGCAAAACCAGGATATCATTGTACATAGTAACAGCAATATTGGATGATGAAAAAATGTGACTGACTTATCTATTCTCAGCAATACAATGATCCAAGACAATCCCAAAATACTCAAGATGAAAAATGCTAATCTGCCTCCAGAGAAAGAACTAATAATGTTGTCAGAATATAGAGTAAAGCATACTTTTGGAGAGATAGGACTTGAATCTAGGTTTTACTAACACCAAGGCCATCTCTTTATCCTGTGGTAAGAGGCTATAAAATGAGGCAAGAGCCTTCTGGGGGCCATGGTTTGATTCCAATGAATATGAGATAAACTAATAAGAGTGGGAAAATGTCACATCTCATGCTCCCATCTAATACTTACTTTATATATCCCCATTCTTTCATTCTGGCTTCTTCCTCCTACTCTTGTTTTCCTCAGTTTTCTGCTTTTCTTCTAATCTTGGCTTCATTGATTTTACTTTTACAAAACCTTTTAAATAAAACTTATCTTTTGTTTATTCATAAATTCTCCAACTCATAAATCTGATAAGTTATATGTTCCATGGTCTTGTAGTTTAATTATGATATCTCCCTTTACATCTAAGTTATTTATCCATTTTGACCTTATCTTGGTAAACAGTGTAAGATACTGACCTATATTCAATTTTTGCTAAACTGCTTTCCAGTTTTTCAAGCAATTCTTACCAAATATTATACTCTTATCCTCAAAGCTTAAATCTTTACATTTTTCAAACATGAGATTATTATAATTATTTATTATTGTGTATTGTATATCTACTTTGTTCCACAGATCTAGCTTTCTATTTCTTAGCCAGCACTAGATAATATAGTTTAAGATCTGATATGGCTTAAATCTACTTCTTTTACATTTTTTTCATTAATTCTTTAGATATTCTTGATTTTTTTGTTCCTCCAAATGAATTTTGTTATTTTTTTTCTAGCTTAACAAAATGCTTTTCGTCTTTTTAACTGGGATGGCATTAAATAAGTAGTAGATTATGTATGTTCAAAAAAATTGAAATTTTTATTACAATCTGCCCATTCATGAATAATTAATGTTTCTCCAATTATTTTAATCTGACTTTATTTGTATAAAAAGTGCTTTATAATTATGTTGATGAAGTTCCTGGGTTTGTCTTGCTAGGTATACTCCCAGGTTATTTGATGCTTTGGTTATTTTAAATGGAGTATCTCTTATTATCCCTTCTTGGAAGGTTTTGTTGGTGATATATAGAAATGCTGATAATTCATGTGGGTTTATTTTATATCCTTGAAGTTTGCTAAAGTGGTTAATTAATTTCTCTAAGTTTACCACCATATCATCTATAAAGAGTGATAGTTATGTTACCCATTTTAATTTCTTCATTTTTTTCTTATTGCTATAGCTATCATTTCCTAATACAATATTGAAAAATATTGGTGATAATGGATATCTTTGTTTCACTCGATCTTATTGAGAAGGTTTCTAGCTTATCCCCATTACAAATAATGCTTGCTGATGGTTTTAGGTAGATATTTCTTATCATTTTAAGGATACAAGTATACCTATGCCTTCAAATGTTTTTAATAGGAATAAGTATTGTATTCTGCCAGAAGCTTTTTCTGCATCTGTTGATTTAATCATATGAGTTTTGTTACTAATATAATCAATTATTCTAATAGGTTTCCTTGTGTTAAATCATGCGTGTATTCACTTAGGAAAGTGAAATCATGTTTAATCTTTGTGACATTGTTGTAGTCTCCTAGCTCACATTTTATTTATAATTTTTGCTTTTATATTCATTAGTGAAACTGGTGTATATTTTCTTTCTCTGTTTTGGCTCTTCCTGATTTTGATATCAGTGCCATATTTGTTTCATAAAAGAAGTTTGATAGGACTCCTTCTTTGCTGCTTATTCCAAATAATTTATTAATTGATAATTCCCTATTACCATTGAGGGCACCAAAATTTTTTTTATTTATCCAGATTCCAAGTTTCAGTATCATTATTGACTAATCACTCTACTACTAATCACATATATCACCCTAGTTCAGATCATCATCACTTCTCATCTGGATCAGTGAAATAGTCTCTTAATTGGTCTTCCTGATACAAACCTCTCTGTCTTTCAGCTAATTCTCCACATAACTGCCACAGTAATATTTACTACATGCATAATGTTTAGTATCCATTTGCAATTTATAAATAAGTAAAGCTACATATTGTGCCCGGAAATTCTGTACTGATTAGAGTGCATAATCAAAAAAGGTTGGAGACTTTTAGAGAAATAATAGAGACTTCTAACTAGAAGCATTAAAAAAAAAAAGCAAATTTGTAAAGGGAGTACTTTTCTAAATGAATAAAAAAAGAAATAGAGGCAGACAGTAGCAGTTTTAGGGGAAATCATTCAAAAGTTAATTTAAAAAATATTTGACCCAATGCTTCATTTTTGGATTCCTTCCTAAAACATTTACTTTTCACTTGAAACTCTGGAAAACAACATAAAATAAAACAAGGAAACTTATCAATTACTGAAATCTAAGAACCATTGGTGAAAAGATTTCTCTTTTTCTCCTGAAGATTTAAAGTCCTTCCCATTTATGATTTTGTGATGAAGGAAACCCTGCAAGGTTTTTGGTGAGGAGAACCAAATCAAGCCAAAGAATTTGTGGGCAAAAAAGATTGGGATATTTTTTTCTTTTTCTTTCCCCCTTCTAATATTTCTAATTGAAAGACTGCTAAATGATGGTAAAATTGGTTGACCTGAGGGAATTGAAATCTGAAAGGAAAAAACAGAGAAGGGAGAAAATTTTAAAGATTAGGAAATGGGGAGAAAAAAGGAAAGAGGGAGAACAGAGGGATATTACCAAGATATAAAGGAAGGGCTTTGGATGTGGATTACTTTGAAGATGCATAGAAATATTATCATTGCTGTATGTTATAGTAGTTGTAAGATTTGAATAAAGTCCAATCAGATTAGAAGTTTGAAAAGTCACAAAAAACAAAAAGGCCTCTGTAACTTAATTCAGTTTCTTGTGAAGGACTGGTCAGGTGAGTTTACCTGCCAAATAGAAAAACAACCAAAGAATAGACTATGAGGTTCTGATGCTATGTCAATAGGACAGTGGTTGAAGGGAAGGAGGAGGATGACTAGACACTTAGTTATATGAGGATTATGTAAACCTGTTTTCTCCCCCAAGATTTTCTGATTGTTTCAAAACCTTTTCCAGATCTAGTTCTGTTCTACAAGCATTTATTTCTATTAAACTTATATTTTGGGAAAGAAGAGGCACAACCAAAGAAATATAAAATAATCCTTGCCCTAGTTTAGGATTTGGCATTTATTTGTCATGATGGATAGTAGACCTGGAATCAGTAAAATCTAGTCTCAGATACTAAACAGCTGTGAATTTTGGACAAGTCACTTCTGTTTGTCTAAGTTTCCTCATTGGTAAAATGGCGATAATAATAACCCCTACTTCCCAGGTTTATTGTGATAATCTAATGAGATTAATATTTGTAAAGGAATTTGTAAACTTTAAAGCATTATAAAAATGTTAGCTATTATTATTATTATTGAAGAGAAACACACACAAAACTGCTAATAATGCAAAAAAGGATGGTCAGGTGATTATAGGTTGTGTCATACAAATAACAAACAACATAATAATTTAGAGAAAGAAGAGACCAATATGGACAAACTAGTTGGAGAAATTTCCATAATGAGATAGAATCTGATTTGGACTTTGAGAAAAATTTACAAAATTAAAGGGAAGGGGAAGAAATACTGAGTAGGTGAGAAAAGGACACCCATACATGTTTGAAAACATAAAAAGAAACCTTTGTCCAAGTGGCAGACTGAAGATGCTAGAGAATGATGTCATTGATATGGAATCAAGATCCCTTGGGATTAGGAAGGAAGAAAAGAATGATCCATAATGGGATTGCTGAGGAAATCATACTATGCTGCTCTCTCCATTCCCCAGAATTTTTATACAGATTATAAAAATATTACACAATGTAACATACACATGTATATTACATGCATGTATGTGTATACCTGTATATATGCTGATTTGCACATATAAAACCATGTAGAAGGCATTTAAAGAAGTCCAGGTTAAAGGACAAACTTAAATGGGACCATTAAAGGCAAATATACAGTCTCAAATGTATGAATAGAAATGAGGAAGCGCGCTTCCAAGTCTCCTCCATGGATTATAGAAGCCTATAGATGCCTTTTTGAAGACCCATAACAAAGCAACATCCTCCTTCCCATACTGCTTCCCACCCTGAAGAATTACCTGACAAATTGAGTCAGATTGAGCCTTAGAAAAGCAACAGCTGGCACAGAGTCATAAGGTTAGCTTTAGAAAAGTTCAACTACTCAGTGGAGCAACAGTCCTTTTTGTTTCTCACTGGTCAGCTACAACCCTTGATGCTTCAGCAACCGCACTGAAGGAACCCATAGTTGACATCAATCTTATCCTGCGTGGGAGTCTTCCACATGGGGAAATGGACCAAAGAAACAGGATCACTTTATAGTATAGTGCCTTCACCAACACAGATGATTTCAAAGAATCAAGCTGTAGTCAACCCACCAACACAGTTTTTAATACCATGTCTGATTGGTTACGGACCTGAAGATGAAGCATTGGTTTTTCACAATGGGGAATGATGTAGGCAGACCTAAGGTCCAAGTGGAGTACAAAGGGGAGACCACAAGTTTCTATCCAAAAAAGCTATCTTCTATGATCTTGACTAAGATGAAAGAAACTGCTGAAGCTTGCCTTGGGAAGACCATCACAAATTCTATCACAGTACCAATCTACTTCAATGATTCCTACTGTCAGGCCATCAAAGATGCTGGAACCATCACTGGCCTCAATATGCTCTAAATCATCAATGAGTCAATTGCTGCTGCTGTTGCTTATGTCTTGAACAGAAAGGTTGGTGCTGAGAACTGTGTTCATCTTTGACCTTAGAGGTGGTATTTTTAATGTCTCCATCCTTCACATTAAACTATGAAATCTTTGAAATAAAACCACAGTTAGAGATGCCCACTTGGATGGAAACTTTGACAATTGCATGGTCAACCATTTTATTGCTGAGTTCAAGCAAAAGCTTAAGAAAATTATCAGTGAAAACAAGAGGGCTCTCTGCCATCTGTGTATCACTTGTGAATGTGCAAAGCATGTCCTTTTTTCCAATACCCAGATCATTATTGAGATTGACTCCCTCTATGAAGGTATCAACTTTTATACCTCTATCACCTGGGCCTGTTTAAAAGAACTGAAGGGTGACCTCTTCCATGGCACACTGGACCCTGTAGAAAACGCCCTAAGATGTGCCCAGCTATTTAAATTACAGATTCATGATATCATCTTGGTGAGTGATTCCAAATGGATCCCTCAAATCCAGAATTTTCTGCAGAACTTCTTTAAAGGCAAGGATTTCAACAAGAATATTAATCCTGTTGAAGATATTGCCTATGGTACAGCTATCTAGGCTGCCAGCATAAATCTGAGAATGTGCAAGACTTGTTGCTATTGGAGGTCGCTCCTCTTTCCCTTGGTATTGAAAATGCTGGTGGAGTTCTGACAGATGTGATCAAATGGAATACCACCATCCCCACCAAGCAGACACAAACCTTTACCACATACTCAGACAACCAGCCTAGTGTACTTATTCAAGTTTATGAAGGTGGGAGAACAATGACAAAGAATAAGAACTGCTTGGCAAGTTTGTACTCACTTTCCAAAGGTGTTTCTCTAATTAAAGTAGCAGTTGACATTAATGCAAATGACATCCTTAATGGTTCTGCCATGGATAAGATCACAGACAAAGAAAACAAAATAACTATCATCACTGATAAAGGTCATCTGAGCAAAGAAGACATTGGGCATATGGTCCAGGAGGCTGAGAAATACAAAGTTAAAGATAAACAGAGAGACAAAGTGTCTTCCTAGAATTTTCTTAAATTTTATGCTTTCTAAGTGAAGGCTAACGTAAAGGTGAGAAGCTGCAAGCCTAAATTGGTGACAAAGACAAACAGAAGATCCCTAACAGATGTAATGAAATGATTAGCTGAATGGATAAGAACCAGATTGTTGCTAAGGAAGAATTTGAAGATCAGCAGAAAGAATTGGAGAAGGTCTGCAACTCAATCCTTACTGAGCTGTACCAGGGAATGCCTGGTGGGTTTCCAGGGAGTGGAACAGCCTCATCTAGAGTTGCTTTTTCTGGACCCATCTTTGAAGAGGTCAACTAAGCATGCCAGAAGAAAAAAGCATTCCACATAGCTTTCAAAAAGTTAAAGGACTCAAATGTGTAGCCACGGTAGTAGCATTTTAAAACATTTAAGCTACTGTATAAATCTGGGTATTCTGAATAATTGAGTATGTGCAGAAGGAGAGAAGTGAACAACATTGCTCTGCATTAGTATTACAAATAAGTAGAAATATAATTCTTGTCCTGGAGAATAAAATCTATTTAAAATTGGCACCATTAGAAGGAGAAAAGGCAGGAGGAAGTAACAGAAAAGGAGCAGAAGAGGAAGAAGAAGAAGAAGAAGAAGAAGAAGAAGAAGAAGAAGAAGAAGAAGAAGAAGAAGAAGAAGAAGAAAGAAGAAGAAAGAAGAAGAAAGAAGAAGAAAGAAGAAAGAAGGAAGAAGAAAGAAGAAGAAAGAAAGAAAGAAGAAGAAGAAGAAGGAAGAGGAACAAGAACAAGAGCAAGAAGAACAAGAATAAGTTCATTTCTTTTCCTAAGACTAGAGGGGAGGATGAGATGTTGATATGGTCACTCAGGTTGAATTCACTTCAATTAAAAAATATTTATTAAGCATCTGTAGCACACAGCTTTCTTGTCTTAACATATGGGCCACGCAAAAAACTTTTCTTAAGTTTAAGATACTTAAACCATTTGCTCAAAGCCCATATTTCTATCACCTCCATTAGTACATTTCTTTTATTAAATCAGAGGACACATAATTTAAAATAATAGATAATTACTTAAACATAGCAAAAATAAGTGATAAGAAAGATTCCCCCATATAAACAGGTTCATATTCTCTCAAAATCTATCACACCACCAGACATGCATAGAAGCCATGTAACAAAAGAACATGCCTGCCTAAGACACATGGCCATGTCAACTACTACTTTCTACACTGTAGAAACACCAGTGCAGGTGATATCATGGGCTACCCTTTGCTGCTATCTGATGAACATATTCACAGCCTTCTAAGCAGAATCTGTCCTGAGATGCTGCTGTTATTTGCTGGTCTTCAGCTATAATGGGTCTTCTTCCTCAGAACAGAAGTGACTTACCAGCTTATAGTCTCAGAAGCTCTCTTTTGGTCTTTTGTGACATAGATTCTAGTCAATTATCTAGAAAAACTCATGCATTTTGTGTTGTCTTTTTCCTCCCTCTTGCCATTGTGGGTCTTAGAATTTAAACTGTAGCTTGATTTAGAGTAATAAAGTTCCTTTCAACTACTTTCTATTCCCATGATGCTAATTATGGTCCACATAAATCAGAGCAGATGGAAGAGTTGGAAGCCTTTGTCTTTACTCTGATTTTTTTTTTTTTGGTACATTTCTGTCAGCCATAATATTGCTGTCATCTCAATACACATGCTACATGTGCTAATAATGCTAAGTACTGGTTATAAAGAGATGAAATTTAACATAATCTTTGCTCTCAAAGAACTTATAATCTAATAGAGGATAAAACATTTGCCCAAATAAATTCAATATAAATTAGACTATAGAAAGTGCTATGGGGAAAAAAAGGTCACTTTCATTTGGAGGATAAATAAGGAAAGTCTTATGAAAGCTTTTATGGATGACACCTGGTTGTACCTTATAATAATGGGATGGTTTCAGCAGGAAAATGCTGATGAAATCCATTCTAGGAATGGGGCGGGGAGGTCAGGGAATGAACAACGTATGGAAATAGTAGCAAGCAGAATAAGAAAGGTAGTGGAGAACAAAGGCAAACAGGAGAGATCACAGTCTTTCATGTTGGAAGGAGTTAAAGATCTACTTGATGGGCAGTGAGCAGCCACTTTAGTATTTTGAGAGGTAAATGATATGATCACAATGATATATTAGTATACATTTAGACAGCAGTGTGAACAAATGGATCAATACAGAGAGACTATATATAGGAGGACCAATTATAGAACTAATTAAATAGTTTAGGAAAGAGATCATGAAACCCTATGCTAGAATGTTCAAAGTGAAATGAAGGGAATGATTCAAAAGAAATTGCAGAAGCTGAGTCAGTATAATTTAACAACTTATTAGATAGAGGGTATGCTAAGAGAAAATAATTGAAGTTCACTTTAAGTTTTAAGGCTAGGTGAAGAATAGTGTTGTGTTTGGTTCAGAGGAAAAAATATTGCTTCCATTTGGGACATTATGAGTGGAAAGATAATGGAGATAATTGGACATAGAAAACTGGAACTCAGGAGAGAGACTAAGGCTAAAAATATACATATTTATTTACCAAAAAAATGATAATTGAGGACATGGGTGTGGATGAGGTTACAGAGAGACAGAGAGACAGAAAACACAAAGAGAGAGAGAGAGAGAGAACAGAAGAGAAGGGGAAAGAAGGGAAGAGGAGAGGAGAGGAGAGAAGGGGAGGAAGGGGAGAGGAGAGGAGAGAAGGGGAGGGGAGAGGAGAGGAGGGAAGAGGAGAGGAGAGGAGAGGAGAGGAGAGGAGAGGAGAGGAGAGAAGTCAGAACCTTAAAAAATTTCCAAATTTAAGATGTGGAAGGGTGAGGAGGAGTAAGGAAAAGAGGGAAAGAGGGCATGGTTAGTAAGGCAGGAAGAGAACAATAAACACAAGGCCATCATGAAAACTTAAGAGGGAAAAGAGTATTGAAGGATCGAAATGAGGGGTGAGGGACAGGGAAGGTATATACAGAAATAACTGTGATGTAAAAAAACAGTAGTATCAATAAAACTTTAGAAGGCAGTACCGGCTTTGAGCTGCACCTTAACTTCCATAGTCCTTGGAAGGTAGTGAGTCCAGATATTCTATAGGTCTCCACTCCTAAAATTATAGATCACAAGCTCTCATAAATATATTTACTTTTCAATTACCCCATTCCCTGTCTCCAACCCTTCATAGTACATGTATACTTATCATAATTTTTTTTTCCCATTTTTAGATTCCGGAAAACTCCCCAGTAAACAAAGAAATGAACACTGATGTATACAAGTAAATTCTGTTTAAGTAAAATGCCTAATTTTCTTTCTACTTTACTTAATAACCTTTTGCTTTGAGATAGAAATAGACTGAGCATCTTCATGCTGAAGGACTTCTTTCCAAATTTCCCTGAACCAGTGATGCTCCATGTTAATGATATATCTTTGGCTTCAGACCTTTCAATGATAGGGATTTCATCCAGAAATACAAAATTCCCAAAAGCAAGTTCCCCCTCTAGACTTCAATTTCCTCATCTGTAAAATGATGGAGTTTGATTAGAAATCTTCAGCATTACCTTGGGATTCTAAATCCTTTTTTTTTTTTCTATGACTCCTTCAAGCAGAGAGTTTAACCCAGGAATGTGACATCACTGAAAGCTGGCTCCCATCCCCCTTTGTTGAGATCACATGTGTCATCTAACCCATCCTTGTTAGAAAAGTCATATCTTTGGAATAATCATGTTAGAACAGGGCTTGCAAAGTCACTGGCCACCCCACTCTGGTCTCAACTGGCATCCTCTCACTTACATATGTCTCATATCTGACATATAAAAACAAATTGGCCCGGACTGTTTTAGAGGGTTGTGGTGGATGGTAGTCGCAGAGTGAAAAGGATTGTCTTTTGACTGCAGTGGGGTATACAAGAAAGGACATGTGGTTGCCACAACAAGGGTAGGAAGTGAGGTGTTTCTTGGTCCCACTGCTTTCTCTTTGGCCTGGAGTATCAAAGATTAATAAATAAATTGAAGCAGAGAGAGGTTTCATGACTTGGCCAAAGTCCTACAATTAGTAAGTGTCCAATGGCAGATTTTAATTCAGATCTTCCCAATTCCAGGTCCACAATTTTATCCATTCTGCCATCTAGCTGCTAAAGGAAATGAGTCAATGGTTGAAGAAGGGATAGTGACATTGCAAGTCAAATACCAATGTAGGGGTCCTTAATATTTTTAAAGTGTTGCATACTAGAAATCTCTGGAAACTGCTTTTAAAATAAAGGTATGTCATGTGTTTTCAATGAAATTGTTATGGTAATTCAGATAAATGAATCAATCAGTAAGCCAATTAATTGTGTTAGGCATTGGATATAAATTACAAAGAATGAAATAAATGGCATACCTGGAACTGGGTCAAATATGGATAGAGCTGAAAATTGTCCTCTTGGCCAGAGGCAAGATATAAGGGGACTACTGTTGTTTTAGGGCATCAAAGGAACAAGATTAAACAAGAAAGATATTATGAAGTTTTCCCTCAATTCCCCTATCACTTAATGTCTTATAACAACTCATATATAATCTATCAGAATGCTCTTACGGGCTAAACCATCAATATGTTTCTGAGAAATCTCCCAGATTATGTAGTAAACAGCAGGAAAGTTGGCTGGAAAGCCAAACTTAGAATAGTCCCTGAAGATTATCAGTTCATATTTGAGGAAGAATCTGACATTGAAAATTTTCTTTTTACTTCTTATGCATTCTAATCTTAAAAAATTAACTTAGGAACTCCCAGTGACTTTGTACTGGTAACATCCAAAATGGATGTCAATAACATAAATTTGTTTTCCCATTGTTAGCACCTCTATTCAGTAAGCAGAAGTGGCTCAGAGTTCAAAAGTTATCTTGACTTTTAATATAGTGTTGATGTGATCTATGGTATGGGGTTTGTCACCAAATGATGGCAGGCACCAAAAGTTGGGGTTCGGTCATGTGAAAAATTCACACTGGCCATTCTCTTTGGCAAAAGGTAGATTTATTTAGGGGAATAGGTTACAACAAAATGAAGGGATATAATAGACACCAGAAATGATGAATATGAAATAGAGTGAGAAAGCATATGGAAGACAAGTTCCTCAGTGGAACTCATAATTACCCAGTGGAAAAGGAGCACCCCATAAGGTTGGGGCATGTCCTTAGTTTTGGAGTCCCCTGACCTTGAGGGTTTCTGTTCTAACAATAAATCTACTGATCTATTATTATTCTAAATTTATTATTATCCTAAATCTTCTGGTTTAGGAAAACTCCCACTTCCAATCTGTCTGATTCTGAGCACTCCTTAGTCAAATATCTTCTGGCCTCAGGAAACTCCCACACCCAATCTGCCTGATTTTGGAGACCACTCCTCAATTCAACCACTCCTCAATTCCTTGATGAGTGGTAATCTTATCAGAAATAATCTGGTTAACAGAGAACCACTCCTTCCAGAGACCACTTCTTCCTACCTATGAGCCATAGAATTAGCGTTATCTATGATTGAAAGCTGTAGAAATGTATCTCCTTGCTTCTTTTTCTGTGCTGAATTACCTTACAATTCAGTCTGCTTTGTAATAGTGTTACCATTACTTTCAATAAACTTTGTCCCTTGACTTGGAGATGGGTTCAAGCCTGCAAATTCTTTTAAGACACCTTGTGATGCAGTCTGGGATCCCAAATACTTGGGGTCCCTCTTTCAAGGAAGGGCACAACAATATTAGTTCCCTGGGTGGGATACTTAGAACCTGAGAATATCATTTCCAACCTGACTGCCACAAACAACCAGCTGGCCAACGAAACCACACACTGTCTCCGGGAGATCCAAGAACCTTTGGACTCTCTTGCTAACACGGTTTGAGATAACAGGATGGCCTTGGATTATCTGTGCCCTTGTCAATATTTCCTGCTGTATGTACATCAACAACTCAGGGAAGGTTGAGCTTCCAACTGAGAGAATTTTAGAGAAAGTTGGCTGGATACAAGACATTCATGGAAATCTCATCTCCTTCCCCCTCCCCCAAGCCATCCTCCTGGCTATAGTCTCTACTAACCCCTATTCTAACTCCAATTTTAATCATTCTTTTTTTATTCATATTTGGCCCCTGCATTTTTAACCTGCTTATGAGGTTTGTTTCCTATGGCTCTAAACTATGAATTTCCAACTACTTGTTCAATCTGAATAACATGAGCTGACTGACTCAGACACTCAACAACACCCTCTAGATGTTGCTGCTGTCATCTTCAAATCATGAACTTCCCCTCCTGATCTGAACCCCCATTGAGCAGGGACAGCTCTACATCCCTTATCAGCATGAAGCAGCTCCAGAAGATGAGACCTCTGTCCCTTTGTCCCAAACAAATTAGAGGATGACTGCTTGGGGTGGGGGGGAAATGATGTAATATGATTTTGTGGTCCCCTGATTTTAGGGTGGCTTCTGTTCTAACAATAAATCAGAAAATCTTAAATCTTTTGGTTTTGGAGTCTGCCTCAGGAAACTCACACGCCCAATCTGTCTGATTCTTAATAGACTACCTCCCAATTCATTAGTGACTGATAATCTTGTCAGTGAAAACCAAGGTCGGAACCACTTTTCAGTTAATTGCTACCTGATGATCTGCTCAAATTCCCTAGCCCTACCCTTGGGCCATAGAATTTACATGCCAATGGTGCCCCTTAGCTCTCTCCTATTTCCATTCTGGAATCTAACCCTATTCTCAGTGTCAATAAACTCTTTGCCACTTAACTTGGAGAATGAGGTCTATGAATTCTTTTGTCATACCTGTGGACACCAGCCTGGGAACCCCCAAATGTTGTTAGGGTGTCTTATCCCTCAATACTATGTTTTAAAGTTCTGTCAGCCCTGTTGGACATGTGGTATAAATTTTGTGAAATTTGGTCCAAAATTATTCAGATATTTCCTATATTCTGAATCTTAAAGTTTGTCTTTCTTTCTCCTTTAACAAGAAATATTCAAAGGGTAGAGTTGATAAAATTTTATAGAAAGCTTAAAAGAAAAAAGAGAGGGTGGTTTAAAAACAAGAGACAAGAAAAACTGATTGTAAAAGCAATTTATAAGAAAAACAAGGAAAACAAGAAGCTTGTACTGGCATTAACAGGAGTCAGGTTTGGGGAGTTGTGGTAGTGACAACCTCAAGATAAAAAGGCCTGCATTCTTGAGGTAGAAACAGGCACTTGGCCCTTTCCTTGCTCATAAAAAAGACTAGCTATCACTTATGAAAATTGTAAGCTTGTTAATTAGGTAAATTGGGGTTATTTTCATAATTTTGAAACCTAAAAGTGATAATTACTATGTGTGGGGGAAAATTCCACAGCAACCATTTTGCTAGCAAGGCCATCAACCCTAGGGAAAAAGGTTGATTGTAAGTATAAAATTCCCTTGCACAGGTGGAATAGTTTTGAAATTTCTTCACCTTTGAATTTCTGAAAATTCTTCATTAGGGTTTTTTGGAAGTTAATCTGAAATTTAGGATTGAAAATTGTGTACTAGTTATTTGCTCCTACCCCCCCCCCTCGATTTGTGGGCCCCCCCTGTTGAAGTAAAATTGTTTCCATTATTTAAAGGGATAGCTATTATCTCACTGCAACTTACATAAGATGCTGTTTCCAGAGTTCTATTGCTTGGTAATGGAAGGAACTAATAAGAGAAGTTTGTTGGGTTTCTGGTTAACTGTAAATTCTCTGAGAATGGTTATTTCAAAACCCATTACTTCTACCAAGGTCTCCATCTGTTGTCAATAAATTATTTAACATTTATTTAAATGCATCATGGTCTCAATGTTTAATGAATATGATAACCAATATGATTTATAGCTTTCTTAAAATACATAAAAGCAGGTCCTGGCAATCTGACTCCTAGTTTTACAGGCACATATGAAAAGAAAACCATGGCATGAGAATGTTTCCTACCATATCAGTCCTGAGATTGTAAGTCTTCTTTTTAGATCTGAAGCCTTTGATATGGCTATTTGATAGCTTGGCTATTTAAGAAAAATTTCTTGAGACACCATAACTAATATTTTGAATCCGGCAGATTTCTATATTCAGAGTAAGTAGTCAGCTTAAAAGCCATGAGAAAAGTTCAAGTATAGATCTTGCTGTTTTCTATCTGAAAATGTGTAGTCATGACTGTTCAATATAATTCAGTAAATGGATATTTGGTCAAGTCATCATCTGCCTGTTACTAAAGATATATTTTACTAGAAATATGTTTGTATAAAATCTTTAGCTACTCATGCAACTGTTTGGGGGATTTTTATTGATAAAAGGTTTTATTATTGATTTTATTGATTATTGAAACTAAAGCTGAAACATCATCAGTATAGTGTGGAAGTTTATTCCTAATGTGGGAATAATATCTGTTTGTACTGTGTGCTCTGTAGCACAGACATATTTTCTTATAAATAATTTAATTTGATATGAAAAGCTGTTGACCGATCTATATTGGCCTCTCCCACTCCATTCTACAACATATCCTGACAAAGAGGGGATATACTCTTCCCCTTCTAGGTGGTTTTAAACATTCTCAGGCCTGCTTCTAACCCCAGAGACAAAACAATGGACATTTTTCTTAGGCCTATGCTAGGTTACAAAGAAACCCTTCAGTCTTTTTCATTGGTCACAAGCTAGGAGAAACTATTAGGCAGAAGGTAGAGACTTCTTTTTTTTCCTCCTGAGGCAATTGGTGTTAAGTGACTTGCCCAGGGTCACACAGCTAGGAAGTGTGAAGTGTCTGAGGGGAGATTTGAACTCAGGTCCTCCTAACTTCACCTTAGCTTGCCCCAGGTAGAGACTTCTTTTTGTCCCTAACCTCTGTTTGTTAGGTTTGTTTTCTTTTACATTTTGGCTGTATTGGCCAGTTTCAGGGATCTAATTCAACCCACTGAATCTTCGATCAGCTCAACACCTCTCCAAAATGGGACCCTTTATGATGACCCAACTCCATGCCCATTCTCAGTAAGAAACAGTTTCAGAAGATGAGATCACCACTCCATACCTCAAAGGACTTTGGACCCCATTTGTTTGAGAAGGAACTGGAACTGGTGGGTGAATGGACCCCAAACTAACCATTGTCTGGGTTTCCTGTAAGGAATTAATTGATCCCATAAAGGATGGAGATTTTACAGTATTAATGCTACTCCCCTGCTACAATAGTATTTGGGACTCAGGATAGGGGACATTGGGTTAAGATTTGGGTAACTATTACTGAAAAAGATATCTCACAAACAATTCAGTTTGATGCTTGTCAAACTATGGAATATAGAATATAGAAATTGATTAGTCACAGACAAAAAATTACAACAAGTGTTTGCGCCCTGATGGAATAAGAGGATTTTAAAGAACTGCCTGTCCATTTTGGAATGATGTTTGGTTTGCTACAAGGGCTGGACATTTACAAAATGCAGATCAAAGAGTAAGTCGAACATATGGTTTGGGAATAGATGTAATAGATAGAGATCTTGTAGGAAGATTTGGAGCCAAGTCAAGAACTTAAGGCAAATGATAAGACACCAATGCATGGATAGAATTGGTAAAGGACTCTGTAAAAGGTCTAAACAAAATGCCTGTGCTGCTGATTGCCCCATGCCTAGATAATACCATTCCCTTTGGGTTTGGGAAACATGAGAGTAAATTCAAGCACATGGTCCTCCTGTTCCCAAAATAATACCTCTGGGGAAAATGGCTGTGTTTTGTTGTTTTACACATTTCTTCTGTGTAGGATGGGTGCTAGACTCCCTTCCCCAAATTAGCTAATCAGAGACATCTTCAGATACAAAGAGAAAGCATTTATTCAGTCCTTGCAAGGAGAGGCCCAAGCAGAGCTGAGCAAACAGAGCCTCTCAGCTCCCATCTCCCAGCATGTGCCTGGCCCCAATGAGCCGGAAATAGTAAATTTGGTTAAATAGCAAAAGACCCAAGTCTTTTCACTGGATGGACTAAAAAAGAAATAACCATCATCGACCAATGGTCAGCAATGTTGTCTGCTTCCTGTGGGTCAGGTCACTTCCTGAAGTTTAAACCCAAGGTGTGACTTTTCTGCCCTAAGAACAACTCTAGGCCTAGAGATCATGTGACTTCCTGCAACCTGGGCCCAAGGCCGACTTTCCTGCCTGTAGAACTCTGGGAATAGAGATCCCGTGACAGGTCTGCAGGTCTAAGGTTTGACCCACTCCATTTCATAGATTTTTGAGCAACCTTCACCTGGTCCCATTCCTTTCTGTGAGGGAATAAAGCAGTCTATGCTAGCCCCATGTCCCAGATCTGGAGATCACTCAGCTTGCCTCTCATGGCAGAGTGAAAGATTCCAAAATCCAGCGACTGTAGTGACATGTACCCAAGTCTGGGATGCAACTGAGGGTAGCTCTGGGCAATCTCTCAGGCATGAGCACGCCCCAGGCAAACCTTGGGTGGTATTATGGAGGCAGCACTCTCAAACCTGCTTTGCCTGGGAACTGAGTGGGCCCCTGTGCACTGACCCAGTTGGCTCTTCCTTTTACCCTGGCAGTTGATGAAGAAAGACTGAATCAGGAAGAATTAAGTCAAGGGCAGTACCTGATGAATTTAAGGCTAGAAATCAAGGTAGTTCTGGATTTGGGTCATTCCTATTCTGGTGGGTAATTATTATTTGACAAATTACACCAGAGAGACAGTAAAGGGCATAACAGAGTAGTTAGAGGCCACTAAACAATTGGCATAGGAAATAGAATGTCTCTGGACAGGTTGTTGGCAGAAAAAGGAAGAACCTGTGTTATGATTGGAGATAGTTTCACTCCTAGTATAGCCCTGTCAGAAGAATCAGAGAATTCAGGGATTAATTAGTCACCCTGTGTAAGGAGATCTTTGCAGAGGTTAATAGAAGTGGCATATAAAAAGTATTAACCAAATTTGAGAGGTTAGAAAAGGATGCGGAAATTAAATTATGACAAAAAAGGGGGAGGGATTGTGGAAAGTGGATGGGCATTTGGTTTCCATAGTTATGAAGATTAAATTGGAGAGCTAAAATTTAAATTAGAAAATTGACACACAAAAACATCACAGTGGAGGTTTTAGATTTGAACTAAGATTCTGAATTTAGATTCTGAACTTTGCCTCCATAAAAATGTAAACTCATTGAGAGCAGAGACAGGCTTTTGTAATCAGGGATGGTGACTTGAGATTTGGAAAAAAATACTTTGTTCTTTGTCTCAAGTCCTTCACTGTTACCTTTTCCCCTGTAAAATGTAAGCTCATTGGGGGCAGGGATTGGCTATGTAAAGAGGTCAGAGATTCACATCTATAACTTCTGTAACATCTAATTAATAGAGAATAGGGATGGACACATGTTTCTGAATAGGAAATAAAATACTGCTTTTGTGATTTCAAAAGTGTGTGTGCTAACCTAAACAATCATTCTTGCAAGAATGTAAAATTTTTCCTGCAATCATCAGTGAGTCAATAAAGTTCTTGGTAAAAAAAAAAAAAAAAAAAAAAAAATTTACCATGAGATATAGTAAGGAAAGCAGAATAACTCCTAGGTTGTGAATCTAAGGGACTGAGATGATAGTATTGATCTTTACAGTCAAAGAGAAGTTAGGAGAAGGGGAGAGGTTAGAGGGAAAAAATGTGCTTAAACTACAATATGGGTGAGATGAGAAACAGGACTTTGATGTCCAAGTCACACTGCTCAACTAGGGTTAGCTCCTTGCAGGGTACAGCATCTCTGAGCTGGGACACGGTACTCAGCAGGGCTTGAACTTTGTAAGGTGCAAATTCTTGGCTGGATGGATCAATCAGCTACCGGACTGGGTCAAACAGGTTTCTCTGCTGTTCAGATCTAGCCACTAGGCATGGCTGATGCCAAATCAGGCTAGATAGATCATCTGGCTGCTAGACCCCTACCAGACTGAGCTAGGCAGGTCATTCTGTCTTTGGACAGCTAATGTAGGCTGGGTCCTAAAGATTCCTTGGCCACTGAGCTGTTCTCAGTATCTGTCACCTTTGCTGGATAGATAAATCCACTGAATTCACTGGGCTGGCTGTAAGATTAACAGTTTGAATCATTCCCCAGATTTAGACCCTAATTTGTCTAATTGATACTGCAGTATTTTCTGTTAGAGGTTACAGGGTTTTTGTTACTTTTGTATACAGCTAAAGAGCTATTGTGCTTTTTCAGCTATAGTAATGTTGTTCCTGTTCTTCATTTCCTAAGTCAAACAAAATGACATCACTATGTTAGAAACAAGTTACGGTGTGTCCATCTGTGATTGATCAGACCAAGAGGAGTTTGGAATGCTCTGCCACAGGTCAGACACAAATAGTCCCTGTGACTACTTGGGGTAGCTTCTCTAATTTTGTGTATTTCGAATTTTCTTCAGGCTAATTCAATTCTGCTTTGCTCATAGAGCATAGCACTTTCTCTGATGAGGGCATGCCATGCTGAATGGTCACCTTGTGCCCTTGTCTCCCTCATAATACAATGGATTCTAAAGTTCTTAAGAGAGACCTGGAGAGTGTCCTTGTATTGTTTTTTCTGACCACCTTGTGAGCATTTGCCCTGTGTGAGTTCTCCATAAAATAAATTTTTGGGTAGGTGTGCATTTGGTATTCGAACAACATGGCCAGAGATATCCACACTGATAATGAGATTGACACATACATTTCCAGAACCAGCTCAGTGTTTGGGAGGCTCCAAAGGAAAGTGTGAGAGAAGAGATATTAGACTGACTACCAAACTGAAGGTTTACAGAGCCATTGTGTTGACCTCATTGTTGTATGCCTGTGAAACCTGGATTGTATACCAGTAGAGCAGGAAACTGAATCGTTTCTATTTGAATTAGGATGATTTGAATAGGAAGATTCTGAAGATCACCTGGCAGGATAAGATATCAGCCAAAGAGGTCACTGAGATCCTTTCTTGAATTAAATAACCAAGCGTTCCAACTCTACTGCAGAAAGCGCAACTCCAGAGGATGAGGAGAGAAAGTATGGAATAAGGAGCTTATGATGGATGCTCTTAGTTTTCTTCACAAAGGGGTGGTAAGATCACCTATAGAGAGAGTTGCAGAAGTAATGTTTGATGCTTGAAAGAGAAAAAGGTTTGAAATAGCTAGTGACTAAGATAGTCAACTAGAAATTAATAAAAAGGCTTTCTTCTTGTAGTGAGGACAGAGAATAATTTTAGAAGCAATGAGGTAGAGGGAAAGTGAAAGAAATTGATGAAGATTGTCTTCAGAGGGGGAAATTTCCGAGTTCACATTTATGGAAATAGAATAATTTTGAAGCAGAGGGAGAGTGGAGATGGAAATTGTTTTAAGTATCAGGAAACAGATAAACTGGAAGGCCTGTAAGTTAATAATGATTATAAGTATGATATGTCTTTATGTTTCTTATATTTGTCATTCATAACAGTGATAGATCATTTCATTACATTCTTAACACCACAGTTCATTACTCCAGTTGTTCCTTCTACTATTTGTTGTTTAGGTTGTTTCCAACTTTTTGATATTATAAAGTAACTATAGGCATCTTCATACAAATAGGCTTTTTAAACAAAATCATTTTAGTTACACCCTTTGGGCATATACCTCAGTAATGGGAATTCTATGATTAGTTTTATGACTTTTGTTATGGATGGCCATATTATCCCAGTTTGTAATACCATTGGCAATGCATGAACTATGTGTTTTCCTGCAGGCAACATTGTTTTGTTGATTTTATTTATTTCTGTCAACTTGGTAAATGTGAGAGGAATCTCATAATTGTTTTTAACTTCAATTTCTTTTTTTATTAACAAAGTCGAACATTTTTAAAAGATTAATTATTTATTTACCTTTTGTAAATTATCTTTTCATCTGTCCATTTCTTCAATTTGTACAATATGTAATAATTTATCTGCCCTCTATTTTGGATTAAATGAATTTTTTCATTTTCTTTTTAGATTTTGTACTCTTTTTTGTTTACATTTAGTGATTTAGTTGAAATTTATTATGGTATATGGCATAAGGTATGGATCCAAATTAATTTGTAACCATTTTGTCAACCAGTTTTCCCAGAAGAAGTTATTAAATAATTATTGCTTTCTCTACTGCTTAGTATCTTTGGCATTATCAACACGAAATTTTTACATATATCTGGTTCTATTTTGGAGATACTTTATTCTCATCTGTTGATTTATTTTTCTGTTTTATCCAATGCTGGTTACATATTACAGGACAAATCTCCCTTCTTCAAGGACCAATTACTTTTTTATATGAATTTTGCTATCATTTTATTCAATTTTTGTACTGTAAACCATTGATTAAGTCAATAAATTAGTTTGAGGAATTTTGATATTTTTACTGTATCCTTCCTTCCTGAACAAGTGGAATATCTCTGGAGTTATTCAGGCATTTCCTTCTGTCAATTTCTATAAATAGAGCATTGTAATTTTCTTTAAAAAGATCTCAAACATTAACCTGAGTAAGTTAACCTCAAATATTTTATCCCCCCCCATTACTGTGTAACCCCAAGAATTAAAAGATTGGGCTCAAGATCTGTTAGAACAAATTTTAAGTTTCAAGTTCATGGTAATTCTGTCCTTTGAGGTATAGTTATAAAACATGTAAATGGTTTATGATTATGTCTTAGAGAAAGAAGACTAATAATGGCCTGAGAGGCAGAAATCCCAGCCTTGAGCTAGAAAACGTCACTCTCTCCTAAGTGGCTCCCTGGCTTTGCCATTTAGCTCTTCAACTTTCACTTCTACAACTTGACTTTGAGAAAGGGAATCAGCAATTCAACACCTCCACAGTTGATACCACAGCAGCTGCTACTGTCTTTCTGCTCTGTTTTTGGGAGAAGTCCTGTTACCTCTCTCTCTGTTCTCTCTGTTTTTTTCTCCTCCTTCTTTTACATATATATTTGGAAATAAATATTAATAAGCAAAACACATCAAAATTTTAAATGAACCAAAAATACTACTAAAGTCAAATGAAGAATTTCTAAATTAGGAAGCCCCTCAGAGCTCATTCAGTCCTATTTATATAGTAAAGGAATTTTCCCTTTTTACAATCATCCCTTCAAAGTTCCCCTCCTTTAGAGATTAAACAACCACAGTGATTTTGTGGGCTTCTCACATCCTATCATGTTGAATTCAGTTCAATAAATATTTATTAGATGCCTGTTATTTTCAATGCATTAGCTGAAACCCTGGAGATAAAGAGAGAAAAATAAAAACTATCCTTTTCCTCAACAAACTTCCTTTCTACTGAGGGTATACAACATATATAGATTAATAAGTGTAAAATAATTTTAAAAGGGAGAAAACTAACAACTTGGGGGGGGTGTCATGCCACATCCTTGCTGAACTCATCTCAATTTGTCTATGAAAACACTAGAAAATTGGTTGTTACAGAAATATAATTGTATTATAGTAGAATCCACAAACATTTTGATTAATGGGAGAATGCAACAGGGATTACAACTTTTTCTCTCCCCAGTGCACAGTATAACAATTTCCTACCCACCTCCATTTGAGTTCATGAAGCCCCTAAAGATTATATGTGGATCCCACGTTAAGAAGCCCTGATCTAGACTTATGGAAATTGCTAAAACAAACAGAAAACTAGAGAACTATCTATCCATACTACTGCCAGAAAATAAATGCTGAAGACATCAAATACTCATACTTAGCTTAGAGCTAAAGCAAATAGCTAGAATTATAGTGCAAAAGACCTAGGTATGAGTATTAGTTCTGATATTTACTAATTATATGACTTTGGGCAGGGCATCTAAATTTTTTAAATCTCTTTTCTCCTAAAAATGAAGAGATACAGCTAGATGACCTCTAAGATGATTTCTAAGAAGATGACCTCCATTCAATGTTATCCTATGAGACTGTGATGGCAATAGGGAAATTCCAATATTATATGGACAATGAGTCCGAGAAGGGAGAAATCTCCCAAGATGTACCATGGACTTTTGTGACATATTAGAGCCATCTCTGACACTAAAAATATTGTCTGGAGATAGAAATGTATCTTGGGTGTGGCCATATGTGACCAAAAATACCCATCTCACATCTCTTCCCTTCCATTCTTGCCAACACATAGAAAGCCTCTTCTCTGAAGTTTCTGTCTATATAAATACTACCTTATACTTATGTTTTGCTTATTTTTTTCAGCATTTCATGTGTGTGAAGAAAATAAATAGTTGTCCCATACCTAAGCCAAAGTAGCATGGCAGATATATCATGTTACACATTGGCCCATTTTTCTGCATATATACCAATGATCACACTTGAGTTTGATTTATAGGCCTGCTGGTACTGTTAAAGCTAACTTGTTTTTTGTTTTTTTTTTTTCTTTACTATTTATTAGTATTTCTTTAGGTACCATGGATCTGCTTATATTCTTGGGGTATTTGCTATCTTACATGGAATTCAGCAAATTAGTTGTTGTCAATTGATGCTATTTATTTTATTGCATTTATTATGAATGAACTTTTATTTTCAATATTACAGTGGGATGATAGTTTGATAGATCAAAATAGCCATTCTTGTTATTTTAAAGAGTTCCTGTTTGTTTTTATGCTTATTTAAAAATATGCAAACAACTGCAAAATTTCTAGATGGGGAATATAGCCCTACTTTCCTAGGTTTCTCATCCAGAAATCACTGATCTGGAGAAAAGATACTCAAACAGACACTATTTAAAAGTTCGCTAGTTTGTAACATGTTTAAAACATCGATTTCTGGGGCTATTTTTTGGAGGTTTCTGTGAGAGAAATAATGGAAGCCAAAATAAGCATTCATTTTTGTTTGTTTGCTTTTTCCCAGGTCTCCAATCTCTGAGTAGCAGCTCTCTTTTCCTTTCTTCTGGCACCCCTTGAATTCTAGTGAATCTCAGGTGAACAATGGGAATCAACAGTTAAGAAATTTATGCGAAGTTGAGAAATTACTGGTGAGAAGGCTGAACAGCTGAAGGGAACTTGGCTTTCTCCCTCATCCACCTGTTAAAGAAGGATTAACTCGAAGCTAATATCTATATTGAGCTGAAAGATGATTTTTTTTTCCCCCTTTGGGAGAGGGATGAGTTCAGGATAAGCAGCTCAGGCAGCTATTTCCTTACAAAACATTTGTTCTTCAATTGTTGACCCTTATTATCATTTGTGAACTTTTCTCTCTTTTTTATATTAAAAAAAATCCAGCAGGAGGTAAAGATTTAAATTTTTTTGATATTTGTTTTCCCCAAGTTGCATGTAAAATATTAATTAACATTTGTTTTTTTTTTCTCTAATTCTCTTTTTCCTATGTTTTATTTATTTTTTCTCAATAGTAGTTTATTTTTCAAATTACATGTAAAAACAATTGAATTTTGTAAGATACTGAGTTTCAAAATTTTTCTTCCTTATCCCTCCTCAAGACAGCAAGCAATCTAATATAGGTTATACATGTACAATCATGTCAAAGATATTTCCATATTTATCAAAAGAGTATGCTTTGATCCACATTCAATCTCCATTGTTTTCCCTCTGGATGTAGATGGCATTATCCCTCATAAATCTATTAGAGTTGTCTTGGATCACTGCATTGCTGAGAAGAGCTAAGTCTATCATAGTTGATCATCACATAATCTTCTTGTTACTGTGTACAATGTTCTCCTGGTTCTGTTCACTTCATTCAGTTTCAGTTCATTTAAGTCTTTTCAGGCTTTTCTGAAATTATCCTACTCACCATTTCTTATAAAACAACAATATTCCATTACATTCACATACTACAATTTGTTCATCCATTCCCCAATTGATGGGCATCCACTCAATTTCCAATTCCTTGACACCATAAAAAGAGATGTTATAAATATTTTTGCATATGTGGGTCCTTTCCCCTCTTTTATGATCTCTTTGGTATATAGATCCAGTAATGATATCAAAGGGTTTGCACAATTTTATAACCTTTTGGACATATTAACATTTGTTTTTAAAACTCTGAGTTCTAGATTTTCTCCCTTCCTCACTTCCCATCCCCCCAACGAGAAGGGACATCTGAAATTATGCAAAACATTTCCATAAACACTATGTTGTAAAAGAAAACAGATCTCCCCACCTCCTAAAAAAACTCAAGAAAAAATTTAAAAGTATGTTACAATCTCTATTCAGACACAATCAGTTCTTTCTCTGCATATGGATAGCATTTTTCATTCTAAGTCCTTGAGAGTTATCTTACATCATTGTATTGCAATGTCATTCACAGATGATCATCTTGCAATATTGTTTTACTTTGTACACAGTGTATTTCACTTTGTATGAACTCATAATAGTCTCTCCAGGTTTTTCTGAGAGCATTCTGCTCATCATTTCTTATAGCACAATAGTATTCCATCATAATCACATACTATAACTTATTTAGTCATTCCCCAATAGATGGGCATCTTCTCAATTTCCAATTCTTTGCCCTGAGAAAAGAGCTACTGTGCATATTTTTGTACATATAGATCTTTTTTCTTTTTAAAAAATCTTTTTTGAGATACATGCCTAGTAGTATTATTATTAAGTCAATGAGTATGCATGGATTTATAGCCCTTTGGGCATAGTTTGAAAATGCTCTACAAAATGGTTGAATCAGTTAACAATTCCATCTACAAAATTCCATCTCATTTTCCCCACATTCCCTCTAATGTTTGTCATTTTCCTTTCCTGGTCTATTAGCTAATCTAATAGGTATAAGGTAGTGCCTTAGAATTGTTTTAATCTGCATTTCTCTAATCAATAGTGACAGAGTATTTTCATGACTATAAATAGCATGGTTACTTCATCTAAAAATTGTTCATATCTTTTGGTCATTTATCAATTGGGGAATGGCTCTTTTTTAATATAAATTTAACTCAGTTTCCTATATATTTGAGTAATGAGGCCTCTATCAAAGAAATTTGCTTCAAAATTCTTTTCACAATTACTATTATTAACTATATTCCTCTCCCTTCCTCCCTTCTGTTTATTCTATTGTCTCTGTCTCCTTTACCCTGTCCTTCCTCAAAACTGTTTTGCTTCTCATTATCCCCTCTTCCAATGGGTCCTCCCTTCAAATGGGAGTGTAAGCAAAGAGAGAATGAAACATATGCATATTTTTGGGTGGCATGGGCAAAGCCTTTGGCAGTCTGGCAAATCCTGTGGACCCATTCTTTGAATGTTTTTTAAAAAGATAAAATAAAATACATAGAGCTGTAAATGATGCCAATAGAGAGTTATCAAAATATTTTAAAAACTAGTTTATGCATCACAGGTTAAGAACCCCTAGACTAGATCTAATGGAGAGAAGCCCCTGAAGGGAGCAAGAGAATCTGTGAAACCCATGGGACAACTCCCCCGCCCAAACCTTATGACATAAAGAAAACATTTCTTAAATTCCACAAAGTCCTTATATACCTTACAAGTGAGATCAGCCTAAACTTATGGTTGGAGCTCCTTTATCCAACCTCCCTCTTGCTTACCATCCCTTTTATCTTTGTTACCAGTGGAATCATCTCTAAGGGAAAAACCAGGAATTCTTAAGCTGAGGTCTGTGAACTTATTTCAAAGTATTTTTATAAAATATTTTAGCATGATTAATTACCTTTGTAATCTGTATATTTTATTTTATGCATTTTAAAACACTCTAAAATGGGATTTATAGTCTTCATCTGATTGCCAAAGGGGTCCATAACACACAAAAAAATTGAAAATTCCTACCCTAAATGCTTAAATGGGGACTAACCTGACCATATATTCCTTGCAACATTACATGTGAAGGCCTCATAACTTATTCAGCCATTCCCCAACTGATGGCATCCACTCAATTTCCAGTTCCTGCCACTACAAAATGAACTACTACAAATATTTTTGCATATGTGAGTCTTTTTTTCTCTTATCGCTTTGGGATACAGACCCAGTAGTGAGACTGCTAGATCGAAGGGTATGCATAGTTTTATAGCCCTTTGGACATAATTAGTTCCAAATTGCTCTCCAAAATGACTAGATCATTTCGCAACTATGATGAGTTTTGTTTGCAGATAAAAAATAAGCTGATTTTATTGCATTCTGAATGAATTTGCTATGAAGGAGTGGACTACACTCTGGGAAAGGAGAAAAGGGAATTTCCATTGGGGAACTAGATTGAACCATGACCCTATATTGCCCCCACCCAAGACATAAAGAGGGGCTTCCCTATCTATGGAATTGGTTACAAATGTTCCACGCCTTGTTAGTTTCATGCTTATGCAAAAATTGATAATACCTAGATAATACTTAGAAGTATACCCATTTGGATAGGGGAAAACATGAACCATAGAGATTATTATTGAGAAACCTCCAAGATTGAACCTGGTCCATATGAGCTCATAGCTTTAGTAATATTACAGGAATTAGATTAAAAACAAAACATATAATTGACCTATCAACTCCTTAATGACATTCTTTCCTCTCTTTCATGACTCTTCACCCTTATGGCTTCCTTCTTACTCAACTACTTTTTTTCTTTCTTCTTCATTCCTTTTTCTGATTTATTTTAATCTGATTCTACTTCCTCCTACCTTTCAAAATGTAGGTGTATGAAGGATGGGTACGTTTTTTCCCCCGTGGCATCAGGAATGCTGATCAGCAAGTCAGTCCCTCCTCCTCTAGTGTTAGTTAAGAGCTACCTTGAGGCCTATGAGAGCTTTAAGATAGTTGCCTAGTTGCCTTGCTAATACTAGCTGCTGAGCAAGAATTAAAAGGGCAAAAGAAAAAGCAGTACATGTGCTTACCTTAAGCCTCAGAAAGACTGACTGAGCATTTCAGACTTAAGCTGAAGTAGAAAAGAAGCAAAAGGAACTTACTCAACCTGGCCCTGTCTATAGATTAGAGAAGGAAAGAGATGAAAATAGTATACTCATTTTGCTACACCTAGGGGTGAGAACTTTGACCTTTTTATAATGGGTATTTATTAGCATAAAAGTCTTTAATAATCACCCAAGTAACACTTTTTCTTGTTGGTAAAGTGGGAAAGAACTGATTTGTACACAAGATATTGTCACCTGAGAACAATCTCACAAAAGAGTAAATATCAAGATAGAAGTCACACTACTATATGACAGTTCCAGAAGATGGGAGTATCAGAAACAGAGAATGTCAAAGGGGAATCATGGGTAGAATACAATAGCTGCCATTTATAGCCAATTGCCAGGAGATAGAACCATGAAAGGTGTTCTGGCCATGACACAACCTTTATGTAGGAGCATGACCTTGAAGTATTCCTTTCCTTACAAATGTGGGAATCTGAGGGGGAAAAGTGTACCTCTGTAACAATGATGCCCTAGCCCACACTGGAGGTTTTGGTTCAGTTCCAATATGGGGACAAAAATGAAGCACTTTTAAGTCATTGGCCATTTAACAAAGGAGGTTTACTTTTTCCTACCACTGCAAGAATATGCAACAAATATACAGTGGTCCTTAGCTTCTCTGGACATCCCTTCCCCACCTCCAACTGGAAATGTACCTGTTCAGAAGGTAATCAGAGGATGGAGTCTTAGACACCCACCAAGTCTGAGAGGATCAGAATCCTTCTGGCTGGTGCTAATAATGCCCCTACAGGAGAAGGACACTACAACAGGAAAGGCAGGGTCAATCAGGTTCTAAGAACAACTTTGGGCCTAAATCATATTGTTAGGGATGGGAAGCCTTTGGGTAGACTCAGAGGCTAATAAGACCCTAAGGCAACTTTGTCTTTTAGGTAAATTCTTCCCCAGGTAGTGGGTGGGAGTGAAGAAATGGCTTCAGGGAAATCCTGATTCTATCACACCTGCATGGTCCCAAGCCCAGGTCTATTACATTTTTACCTCTCCCCAGAGTCCTCTGGTAGCTCTAGGGGGATTGAAGGTGTCTAGTCTATCTGTCATTGGCTCCATTCCCCACCAATTAAGTTCCACCAATTTTTAGAGTTCCCCTGAATCCCAGTTCTATTTAGCCACCTTACAGATTAGCTTTTACAAAGGAATATTTCCTTCAAAGGTATAAGCAAGAACAAACATACATTTCATCTACACCCTTACCCTTGGGAGAGGGGTATAATATCTCCTAAAAGGAAATAGATTTATAGTTTAATTCAGTTACTACATAAGCATTAGTCCCTCCAAGTTTCAAGTTTCTTTGGGCTTGAGTCCCAGAATACTGGCTTCACAGGACTTTCCTACTGGACTTGAGAGATAAGATCTGGACTGGATTTCTACTTCCAAGTTCACAGCTTGAGCCCCCTATGCTTACAACAAAAAAGGACAAATGAAAAGAGATCCTAACCCCAAAACCAATTCTTGGAGACATAGGATCTAAAAGAAGAGAATATGACCCTTCCCCTTGCCCAGTTTGTTTTATGATGCCCATGCTGTGGGTAAACAGGACCTTTAGACCTGCTCTGTTGGCAGCTTGGATGGTAGCTTGATGTATATTTGCATAATGTTGAATGCCCCTAAAAACCTTACACAACCTGGAAAGACAAGGAGAATATAGAATTGAGTGGGGTCCACTTGCCATAAATGTCTTAGGGGGAAAAATGACTTCTTCCTTTTCCAATACCTGTTGCACTTTCACTCATTTTCCAGACTCATTGTTTGAGTCAGTCATGATGGTGGAGGAGTTGGTATACATCTTGCTCTCCATTGGGGCAGAACAGAGGTGGTCCTGGAATAAATCAAAAAGACCAGAAGAAAGACCCCAAGACAAGCTTTAACCAGTGAAAAGTGCAAGCAACTCCAGGCTAGCTTGGAAGACACACCCAATGGGGACCTCTGGAGCTAGCTGAGTTTGGCTGGAGCTTCAGCAGGAACCACAGAGACTTTTACCTCTCAGACAGGTGAGAAGTTGAAGTCTGAGTTTGGGAAAACAAATGAACTTTGGCTGATCATAAAAGCCAGATGTGCTGCAAAAGACAGGGTCCTGAATGGAAAAGAGCCAGCACACCTAGTTAATGCCAAAGCAGTGGGGCAGGGAAATTGCTGGCTGCCTACATTTGCAGGAGGGTGGAGCTTGGAGCTCTTGGTTTGGGCTTCTAGAGGGGAGAGCTGAAGTGAAGCCAGAGACACCATCCCCCCATTCTACAATAAGAGATGCTTACACAAATACTTCTCATTAAAAAAAAAAAAAAAATGAACTGGCAAAAATCCAACCATAGAAACTGACTATGGGAATAGCGAAGACCAGAGTTCATCTTCAGAGAAGGACACTAAAATAAAAAATGCTTCTACCCCAAAGAGTAACATTAAATGGCTCCCTGCCCAGAGGGAATTTGTAAAAGAATTCAAAAAAGAATTTAAAAGTCAAAGAAAGGAGAGACATTAAGAAAAAACTAAAAACTAAAAAAAAAAAAAGAAAAAAGAAAAGAAAGAAAACCCAAGAGAATTATTATTATTAAAAAAAAAAAAGTAAACCAACTAGAAAAGGTAACACAACATCTTAAAGATGAAAGAGTTGGGAAAGGAGAAGCCAGTGAAGCTATAAGAGACCAAATAAACAAAACCGAATATAAAGAATGAAAAAAAAAAAACCAGAACAGAATATGAAACAGGAAAAACAATAGTTCTGGAGAACAAATCAAGAAGAGAAAATACAAGAATAATTGGACTACCTGAAAGCTGTGACCAAAAAAAGTACCTTGACACAATAATGCAAGAAATAACCCAAGAAAATTGTCCTGAAGTGATAGAATAGGAGGGGAAAGTAAAAACGGAAAAAAATCCACCAATCACCACCTCAAAGAGATCCTTTGTGGAAAACACATAGGAATATTATTGCCAAATTTCAAAACTTCCAGATTAAAGAGAAAATTTTTCAAGAAACAAGGAAAAAAATTCAAAATATGCTAGAGCTACAATTAAAACTGTATAGGTCTTAGCAGCAGCTATAATAAAAATCCATAGGTCCTGGAATCATATATAATAATCAAAAGAATTAGGCCTATAACCAAAAATATCATATCCCACAAAATTATCTATAATATTGAATGAAATAAATGCTCATTCAATAAACTTAAAGATTTTCAGAAGTTTCTTTCAACTAAACCCAAACTCAATGGAATTTTTAACATATAAAAGCCAATATCAAGTAACTTATTAACACTGACAAATTGTTTATGTTTTTTACATGGAAATGTATACCATATGTTTAAAATTGATATTGGCAATTGGGTAGCTCAAAAGACAGTTTGAGGCAGAGTTGAATATGATCTGACTACTAAAAAGCAAAACTTCCTATGAAAAGGTAAAAATAGTAATTGTATATATGAAGTTCAGAGGAAGACTAGGCATTGGAGAGAGGAAGAGGGCTCATAGTTCTGAAAACCTACTCACATCAGGAAGGGGTTAAATAGGCAACACTACATATACACCACGAAGGTTATAACATCCTTCAAAATCTATAAAGAAATAAGAGGGAGAGGGATAGTGAAGGGGGAAGCAAAGTGTGGGGTAAGAAGACAAGGGAGGGATCCATGAGTGGGGGAGAAGTTAAATGATAGCGAGGCAAGTTAAGGAACAGAATTTAAGCAGAAGAGTTAGCAGGGATAAGAAAGAAAAGATAAAAACTACAACAAGGATAAAGAGTAGAATTTATTAGGAAATAATAAGGCTAGTAATCATTGATCTTAAAGTCAAACTTAAAGATTCAATCAAGAGGGGAATATACATTATATGTCATCCATACTGATATTGTTTTAGATACGTTTATATATGACCAAATGCATGTGTGTATTTCAGTATATGTAGATACATATGCATGTTGCTTTATATATGTGTGACTATATATATATATTTATATATCATATGGGTCTGTGAGTAGATGTGAATGTATATGTAAATATATGTGTGTGTGTGTTTGTGTATGTGGGGGCAGCAGGTATGTGTGTGTATATTTGTATATATAAATATATCTCTGCTTATATATAAATATAGCCTGCTTGGGGTGGGGTGGGGGGGCAAAAAAGGAAAAAAAAATCAAGTAAAAGTATGCCGCAGAGAATAAAATAACAATCTCCATGGAAGCAAAGAAAAGATGGACACTTATGAATATAATTTCTTCCACTATTATATATACTTTCTTAAACTGGTAATTTATGATTATGTATTTTGAATCCTCCCTGATGTTCTGTTCTGTTTTGTTTTGTTTTTCTTTTTTCTATTTTGTTATACACATTTTTTAAAAAGATCTTTGTAGCTTTTTAACACATCGTAGAAACTTTAAGCCACAACAGATGTCTGTCCTCTTCCAGATTCTCCTGTTTCACAAAAGACCATTTCCAAATCAAGAGGAAAAGATTTTATTATTACACCACTGATGGGCAGACTACATTCTGAAAGTAAGTTTTAGTCATTAACAAGAGGAAAAGTTCAGGCTGAGTTTGCTAGAACTCATCATTAACAAGAGGAAAGATGTCATAAAGTCAGGCAAAGTTGCTAGAGAACTTGCTGCCATAAGGCCTACAATGAAGTGGGGTACAATGAACTTTTAAGGTTCTTTTATAGGGGAAAATAACCTCAGGAATTGACATCATAACTTGGTCTTCTGATTTAAAAAGCTGTGGGGTCATATGAATGTAAAGAATTAGGCAAGGAATATTGTAGGGTCTCCTACAATAAACATTAAAGCCATTGACTTTAGATGGGCTAACACCAGGTATTTTCCCACTGGAATATACTATAGGTTCAGGCATTTCCAAGTTTCTTTTGGTCCAGATTCACTTGATTGATCTTTGCTTTTAGGAAGTTATAAAATATAAAATATAAATCATTTCTTTTCAATCTAACTTGGAGTTTCCATACTGGGAATGTTCCCAAAAGTTATAAAAATTTATTTTTTCCTCAGGCTTATCACCTCATTTGCCTTAGGGCTCTGTCTAGAATCATAAATTTAGAGCTAGAAGATTCCTCCATCTAACATCACATTTTACATACAAGGAAATCCATAAGGATTAAGGGAGTTGTCTACAATCTGTGTGACCTATTAAGTGAACAGATACTGAGTGTGCAGAACCAAATTCAAATCTGACTCCAAATCTAGTGCTCTTTTGCATCACAGTGTGCATAGTACCTGGCGCAAAAGTAAGTCTTTAAAAAACAAACTACCTATTTATCTGTCTATCTGTCTACTCTGTATACATCTCTGACAACCCCAACCAATCTAGGAAAGCTTTCTTGTAACAAAAATATCAAGCTGGGGCAGCTAGGTGGCGCAGTGGGTAAAGCACCTGCCCTGAAGTCAGGAGGACCTGAGTTCAAATCTAATCTCAGACACTTCACACTTCCTAGCTGTGTGACCCTGGGCAAGTCACTTAACCCCAATTGCTTCAGCAAAAAGCAAAAAAAAAAAAAAAAAAAAGATATAAAGCAAAATTAGATCACAATGACTACAGATGACTGCAAATTAATTCCAATCAAATACACATTTGTACAGTAGTAACAGCCATGAGGTATTAGAGAAATCAGTTTCTTTGAGAAGAAATGGAAGAAAGAAAAAAAATAGTTTATTAATGAATAGAGATTGGAAAAGTAGATTCACTTCTGCCTAAAGAGAATAAAAGGGGTGAGGAAAAGAGGCAGAGTATAGAGATGTAGACTTCACAGATATATGACTTGTGCTCATCCCCAATTACATGGTCCCAACATAGTAACATCATCCTCTTTTCCTTACACTATATGGTTTTGTAACTTAAATTCCTTGAGCATGAAGGCTGAGGACATCTTCCCACCATGAGGCAATACTGGTCTCTCCTCCTTTGTAGCATGGAGGACCTGTTGGATCATCTTATTCTCATAAAACTTCAGCTTTCCTTTCTCTCCATGGCTTTGATCCTTGTTGGCTGCCCTTCATTTTCAAAAAGGACCAAAATGATATCATGATGTTAGAGTGAAGTTGCAGTGTGTCAAGACTGTGGCTGATCAGACCAAGCTCAGGATGCTCTTTCACAGATAGGCACAAATTGTCCGTATGAATATTTGGGTTGGCTTCTCTAACTGCATATCTTGCTTTTCTTCTGGGCTAATTCAAGTCCACATTGCTCATAGAACTCAGCACTTTCTCTGATAGGGGCATGCCATGCTGGGAGGTCCTATGCCAGTATCACCCATATCATATAATCAGTTCTAAAATTCTTAAGAGATACCTTGAGAGTATCCTTGTATCATTTTTTCTGACCATTTTGTGAGAGCTTACCCTGTGTGAGTTTTCCATAAAATGATATTTGGCATTCAGATAACATGGCCAGTCCAATGGAAGTGTACTCTCTGCAGTAGAGCTGGAATGCTTGGCAGTTTAGTTCAAGAAAGAACTCTGAGAATAAAAGATTAACAACAGAATAAGAAAGACAGACTTCTTTTCAGATACAATTACAACTCCTTTACTCCTTGAGTTAGGGTATCCTAAAGATTTCTGCCCTGACTTTCAGAATCCAGTGTCCGTTCTAAATCCTTGGCCATGAAAGTTCTACAAATTGATTATCTCTTGCGGTACTTTTTCTTTCTCTCTTTCTCTTTTTTTTTTTTTCCAAATTTAATTGATGCTTTTTGTCTCTATAGTACAGTCATTTCTCTAAACCCTTTTTACATGTTTTCTTCTGGACTACTTTTTTGTTTATTTGTATTCTCAGTACTTGACACCGTACCGTACACACAGTCAATGCTTGATAAATGCCTTATCTATCTACCCATTTATTATGTATTCTATCTCTGTATATATCTTCAATAACTCCAAACAAGCCATAAAGCTTTCTCTTGTAACAAAAATAAATAGTTAAGTAAACCTTGTTGCAGCTGTGTTAAGAGCTCAAAGTATATGAGCCCTTTGATCTTAGAGGCAAGATCAATGAAGTGGGAGACCCATAGGGTGTGAAAAGAGCTCCAGTTTATTATGCTGCACAGCCTTGTTGATATACACTTTTGCAAGCATGATCAGTGCATGAACAGTAGACAATCCCCAACCACCATTCAGAGAAGTAGCTTGTGGGCTTTGCGTGTGCATGGTATCTGCCAATGGGAGGAGAGCTGACCCAGCCATGTCAGCAACCCACTCATAGGCAAGAGGCCCTGACAAGGCATCCCTGCTCAGGAGCAACTAGCTGTGACCCTCAGGCTCTACCCATTCCCATGCTGTGTATCAGTGCTCCTTGCTCAACAAGGGCGTTTCTGCAACGTGACAGAAAACTTATTGTGCACCAAAGGTCCAGGTGGTTTCTGTACTCCCTCTCAGCAGGGTCCCATACCCTAGCAAAAACTAAATTATACAATGACTACATTTCATACCCATACCTTTCCACCTCTCTCATCAAAGACATAATGGCTCACTTTGTGATGCAAAGGAGCACTAGATTTGGAGTCAAATTTGTTCTATCACTGCCATTCACTATTTCCTTATAGATCTATGTCCCTTAACCTCTCCAGATTTTCTTGTATGTAAAATGAGAGGATTAGACTAAGGTGATCTTTAAGGAACCTTCTAACTCTAAATTTAGGATCCCAAATAAATCCTTTGGGATCACAAACTGTATTTTAAAAATATATATTTTTAAATGAAACATTGCCTCTGTCTTTGGGCAGAGGCTGGGATGTTTTAGAAGTGAATCCTGGATTGCCCAAGAAACTCAGAGAAGCAACCTTCAAAAGTCCTATGGTTCTATTATCCCAGATGTAACAATTCTCTCTCTTTTCTAAATTCTTTTTATATTTGCCTTGCACTAGTCTTATAAAACTCTCTCCCTCCTTGTATTTGTTATTTTTTTGTCTTATCTTCACAATTATCTAAGAGAAGGAAATGTCCTTGACCCTTGTCTTCTTTTTCTACATTTTTTCCCTTGTCATCAGCTTGTCAGATCTGAATGGGACTTCTATCCAATGCCTAGAATGAGCTCCCTCTCCACTTCTGCCTCTTAGTATTCCTAGCTTCCTTAAAGCTCATGCCCAACCTCTGTGCCAGTACTCTGGTACTCTGCAAGTACCAGTCTTTCCTGATTTGCACCAAGCCACTAATACCCTCTGTCCAAAGACTCTGTGTATTAAGAACAATTTCCTTATAAGGAAGGAAAGGATCTGAGACAGAGCACAGTGCCTAGCACATACTAATAAGTTAACATGGTCATATTGGTCTTCACCTCAAATGTTTCTCAAAAACTGGTAACCTACTAATTTCTACACAAATCACACTTAGATACATTGATGACATCTCAAACTCCACATGTCCAATAGTGAAATACTAATTTTTCTCTCAAATATTTTCCTCTGCTTTTTCTCATATCTTCTCTATTTCTAGTAATCTTCCAAGCTATGATTCCCAGGATCATCTTGGTTTCTTTTCACTTTATCCTTTATCCAAGTCCTATTGATTCTATCTTCCCAATAATCTTCCCATTCCTTTCTACTCCCACTATAACCAGTCTAATTCAGGTTAGAACCTGTTTTCATACAGATTATGTCAATAGTCTACTATGTACTCTTCCTTGTCACCATTCTATCTCCTCTCTAATTACTGCTGCCTTAGCAATCTTCCTCATATAGTGCTCTGATCATCTCACTGGTGTGAGTCAGTCAATCAGTAAATATTTATTAAATACCCTCTATGTGGCAGGCACTTTGCTAAACTCTGGGGATACAAAGAAAGGCAAAATAATAATAATAATAATAATAATAATAATAATAATAATCCCTGCTTTCAAAGTATGCACAGTTTAAGAAGGAAGAAAACATCTAAACTATGTACAAACAAGCTATGTAAACTGGAAAGCATTATTAAAAATGGGAACTGTTCCTATTATTCAAAATCTTTAGTTTCTCTCCTTGAACAATTGACTATAGTATAAACTATTGATCTTGTCATTCAATGTACTCTGTAATCTGGAGCTAACTGACATGTTAACTCAATACCTCTTCACTTAGCATTCTAACCTTAGTTGACTGCTTTGTGGCAGATCATTTTCTATTCCAATTCTTGTCCTGCCCTCTTCACTACTTTTGTTTACCTTGTCCCTACTGCCTTGAATGTATTACCCTTTCCCCTCATTTTCAGCTTTTGAAGACCTTTCTTGCTTTCAATGGTGACATTTTCCCCTTGTGACATTATTCTTTCTCTGTAATGAAAGGTGCTTCCTCCCTCCTCAAATTTATTTTTTATTTTGAATTTAAATGAGAGTGAGCAAGCACATTTATATGTATGCAACAAAACATAAAAAGAGAATTATATGTAAAACTATGGAACTCAATTTCATATCACTTTATTTTTTAAACATACATAATAAATTCCACATATTCTCCAAACTATCCAACTTGTCTGTGCTTCCTTCTAAGAATCTATTTGTTTTCTTCTTTGTCTTTAAGAAAATGTTACAATAGTCTTTTTTGAGGGGGTGGGGGGAAGTGGACACTAGTATTATAACGTTCTTATTTAATCTAATGGAAAAAATGAGAGAGGACAAAAACCCTTGTAAAACCCTGTTTTTCCAAAATAAATTATATTAGCTTCAAATAACATAAAGGCAATAGAAATGTAATCACCTTAGAGTTGTCTTTTCACAAAAGACAATCTTAGGATAATTTTCCCTAACAACTTCAACCATATATGCTGATCTGTTAAGCAACTTCTTTTTATGAGATACCATTAATAGTTTTCTTCTGTTAAGTACACTAGCTGTACCTTTCTAAAATGAAGAGAATAGGATGGGGACAGAATTAACCCTCTGAAGTAAGTCACCAGCTTATCACTATTACACATTTTGAAGGAAAGATATTTTTAGTGTTATGAATTTTGAGGGGGCAGGAAGTAGGATGGTAATGGTTATTCTTACTATTACTTGGTTGTAGTAAAACTTGGAATGGTAAAACCAAATTGTGAAGAATTGTTTTAAAATCATGGTTTATTTAGGGTAGATTAGATCTATTCCTACAACTTTGTATTTAGCTTAGATTAGTTTATATTATTAAATAATGAAGGGGATTATGTTTACTAAATTTGGAAAAATTTGTCTAATATTTTTGTTTTTAATGTTTGCTTTGAAACTGTTTAACTTTGGGAAAGTATTTAATACTTTAAAATAAAAATTAATTATGTTCTGTGGAAAAAAAACCTCTTGTAACAAATAACTATAATCAAGTAAAATGAATGCACATAGTGATCATGTACAAAAATGCATGTTTCTTCCTCCACCTTGAGTCCATCAGAATAGCATGCTATGTAGACATAGCTGATCCTTATATCAATCAAAATATTTCAGGTTTTGCTATATAACATTGCTTTCCTTGTTTAAATCATTCTCTTAGAGTAGCTAGGTGGTGCAGTGGATAAAGAACCAGTCCTGAAGTCAGAAGGACCTGAGTTCAAATGTGGCCTTCGACACTTAATACTTCCTAGCTGTGTGATCCCCAATTGCCTCAGGGAAAAAAAACCAAAAAACATTCTTTTGGCTCTGGTCACTTTATACTAGTTCATGTTACTAGGACTCTCTACAGTACTCTTTTTTTTTTTTTTTTTTTGGCATTTCTTATAGCCCAATAATATTCTGTTATGTTCATAATAATTTTTTCAATTGCTCAGTCATTCCACAATTATTTGAGACAAGCTCTTTTTTTAAAGAAGGAAATAGCTTTTTATTTTCAAAATACATGCAAGAATAGTTTTTAACATTCACCCTTGCACAAAGAGATCTTAAAGAAGGGAAAGAAACCCACATGTGCAAGAATGTTTGTGGCAGCCCTTTTTGTAGTGGCTAGAAACTGGAAACTGAATGGATGCCCATCAATTGGAGAGTGGCTGAATAAATTATGGTATATGAATGTTATGGAATATTATTGTTCTGTAAGAAATGACCAGCAGGACGATTTCAGAGAGGCCTGGAGAGACTTGCATGAACTGATGCTGAGTGAAATGAGCAGAACCAGATCATTATATACGGCAACAAGAAGATTATACAATAATCAATTCTAATGGATATGGCTCTCTTCAACAATGAGATGATTCAAACCAATTCTAATTGTTCAGTGATGAAGAGAGCCATCTACACCCAAAGAGAGGACTGTGGGAACTAAATGTGATTTACAACATAACATTTTCATTCTTTTTGTTGTAGTTTGCTTTTATTTTGCTTCTCTCTCTCTCTCTTTTTCCCCCCACTGGTTTGATTTGATTTTTCTTGTGCAGTACAATAATTGTATAAATATGTATGCATATATTGGATTTAACATATATTTCTACCATGTTTAACATATATTAGACTACTTGCCATTTAGGAGAGGGTATAGGGGAAGCATCAGAAATGCTTAAAATGCTTAAAATTTCTCTATTTCACTAAAAGTATATATTCTCCCTTAAGATTGTAATTCAGCTTGAATAGATGCCTTTCAATTGGAGAATGGCTGAACAAATTATGGAATATGAATATTATGGAATATTATTGTTCTGTTAGAAACAACCAGCAGGATGATTTCAGAGAGGCCTGGAGAGACTTGCATGAACTGATGCTGAGTGAAATGAGCAGAACCAGGAGATCATTATACACGGCAACAACAAGACTATATGACGATCAATTCTGATGGACATGGCTCTCTTCAACAATGAAATGTTTCAAACCACTTCCAATTGTTCAGTGAAGAAAGCTATATACACCCAGAGAGAGGGATGTGAAATGTGGACCACAACATAACATTCTCATACTTTTCATTGATGTTTGCTTACATTGTGTTTCCTTTATCTGATATGTCCTCTGTGTAGATACGATTTTTCTTGCACAACAATGATAAGTGTGGAAATATGTATACATATATTCGATTTGCCAAATATTTTAACATAATTAACCCGTAGTGGATATACTGCCATCTAGGGGAGGGGTGGGGAGTTGGGGGGAAAAATCTGTAACAGAAAGCTATGTAAGGGTTAATGTTGAAAAATTACCCATACATATGTTTTGCAAATAAAATAAAATTTAAAAAAAATAAATTTAAAAAAAAAGATGGTAATTCAGCTTTTCTTGGTAATGTATTCTTATTTATTAGTCTATAACTTTTGCCTTTTGTAATACTGAATTCCAAGTTCTCTTCTTATTTTAGGTAGAAACTTCCATGTCTTCAGTGGTTCTGATTGTGGCTCCTTGGTACTTGAACTCATTTCTTTCCAGTTATTTGCAGTATTTTTTCTTTGACCCCAAAACACTGAATTTTTATTATGATATTCATGAGTTCTTTCAGAAGTTGGACATTAGGAAAATCAGTAAATTCTTTGTATCTTTGTTTTGTCCTCTAGTTCTTGTAGATTTGGGCAGTTTTCATTTATGATTTCTTTAAATTTAATGTCTTGTTCCAATCATCTTGTGATGAAAAGAGTCATCTGCACCCAGAGAGAGAGAACTGTGAGGACTGAATGTGGATTATCACACAGCATTTTCATTCTTTTTGTTGTTGTGCAGCATAATTGTGGAAATATGTACAGAAGAATTGCACATGTTTAACATATATTGGATTATTTCTATCTAGGGGAAGGGGCTGGGGAAAAGAAAGGAAAAAATTTGGAGCACAAGGTTTTGAAAGGGTGAATGTTGAAAATTATCTATGCATATATTTTAAAAATAAAAAGCTTTTTTTAAAAAAAAGATGAAAATATATATTTCCATGAAAATATCATTATATCTCCTGGATAAATTACTCAATCTATCTAAAAAATATCTATATAACAGAGGAAGGAAAGAAAAAAAAATAAACATGTATATAGTATTAAAAACAAACAAATAAATAAAAGATCCTAATTTAAAAAAATAATCATGGGTTTCAGGGAGCCCGATGATTCTTAAATGGTCTCTTTTTGATTTTTTTAAATCAATTTTTGATTTTAGATTTTTTTTTTCTATTTTTCAGTTTGGGGATTTTATCGTTCATTATGTTTCACTGATTCCTGGTTTTCTCTTCCAGCTTTCAGGAAGTTTGTTCTTGGGTAAGATTTACCATTTTCTTTTCTGTTCTATTTATTCTCCTTCTAATTTTTTCAATTGAGCTTTTGTTTCATTTTGCAACTCTTGCTTCCTTTCTTCTAAGCATTCATGCAATCCTTATGGAAAATCCATTGCCTTCCCCCTCTCACCCAGGCCTGCTTATAATTATGATTTTTTCTAGAGCTACACTAACTGTTTATACTGATCATACTATTGTTTAATTTACTTATCCCTATAACTTTAGTTTCTGAATTGGGGCTTTGTTACAGAACCAGACTCTTCCCCAGGCTGCATTTTCAGGTGAGATAGTTGGATCTTCTTATTCTCACCCAGGGTCTGTTAGGTTCCCACACTGACCTCCTCCTTCCCTGATTTCTGTATTTTTCTCATGTAATTCTAATGAATATTCCTAGCTGTGCAGGCACATACAAACAGCTGTCTTTATTACCCCACCCCACTTCAATTATCAGTTTCTAAACTTTTCCTTATATGCAGTTCAAGGCAGCTGTCATGTTGATCTGCATGTGCTAAATAGGGAGAGATAGAGAGATAGCCAAATGATTTATGTGTCGTAGCTCAACCATTCTTAAAGGAATATGCACTATTAAAAGTATCTGGAAAACATTTGCTCAATATGACAAAGGGAGTCAGGTGTGGATAGATTGTCACCAGACCCAGTACCACATTTGGGTCAACAGCTGGATAACATATCTTATTGATGGTGATCCCATGAATGTCATCTTTGTATACAGAGTGCATTTGTCATTAAAGCATGCAGGTGCTTGAGGGAAAAAAAAATAATCCACAACTCTCTTTTATCTATTTTTTGTGAATTAAATATATCCAATTAGAGTCATCATTTAGTCATGGAGTCTGTTCCACCAAATCTCAGTGATACATTTAAGTTTTAGTTTGCTTCCTGTTTGCTTTAGGATTTCTGGTTACTCTTGTTTGTTGCTTAAACTTTGAGCATTTTTGTATAAATTTTACTCAGAATTTAGAAATTTACTAATTTTTTTTTCATGGATTTTGTGTCCTGTGATCAATTAACTTTTTTCTTCCTTCATTGTAGTTATTCTCTATGATATCAAGCTTAGGGAATATACTCAGACTTTTTGCCCTCACTGAAACCTTTTTGATTAGACTTGCAAGACACAAATAAATACCATCTTATCAGGGTTTTTTTTTTGTTGTTGTTGTTATTTTTCAGTGTTTTTGATTCTATCTGACTCTTTGTGAACCCATTTGTGGTTTTCTTGGCAAAGAACCACTGGAGTGATTTACCAGTTTCTTCTCCAGCTCATTTTACAAATGAGGAAACTGAGGCAAACAGAATTAAATGATTTGCCAACAGTCACACAGAGAGTTTGAGATGGGCTTGAACTCAGATCTTCCTGATGCCAGACTTGGTGTTCTAATCACTGCCCTACCTAGTTGCCCTCAGTTTTTGCTAGGTGTACTTTATTTCTAGCCCCTAAATTTTAAGCCATGGTCCAGAAATCCAAATCCCTCTTTCAGATACTACTTTCTTGGCTAACTGTTCACTTCTCAAATTAATTTTTCACTTCTGCATTCCTTGTCTTTAATGAGCAGCAGTGAGGAAAATACAACCTGTACCCATATAAGTCTTAGGTTTCTTGCCAAGACTAAAAAATCAGCAATCTTTTTAAAAATTCCTTTTGGAAATATCATTTATGCCTACATAAATCATAGAAGTGGCTGTCACTTTTTGATAATTTTTAAGAAGCTTTCTTTTATATCTTGAATACATTCTCTAGGAATACCTAAGGCCTCTCTATTGTTCTTATAAAGCTGACAAAGAGCTGCATCAGTACATCTGATTATCACCAACATTAGTTTGTTTCTGTCAAAACTCAGAGAAGATATAATAGCTAGTTGGTAGACTTTCTTCAACTTCTCAGCCAAGAGATATGCTGATTTTGAGTATGTGCATGTTCTCCATCTACTGACACCAAAATATGTCAATAGGCAGGCATGGAGGTAGTTCTTGCATAAATATCAAGAAATATGTGGGATAGTTTTTCATTATTCCTAGTGGAGTTGCATGCATATACTAGCAATGCCACATTTTGACTCAGTCTTAGAACACCTCACATATTCAGCAAAGTGTCTTTGAAATATTAAAGCTCTCCTTTGGGACGATATGTTGTTCTTCATTTCTTAGCACCATTAGAAGCTAACATCTCCTCAAGCAACTGATTTTTGAAGTCTCTACCTTTGTTAGAATAGATCCTGGCACTGAGAAATACTTTACCCACAGTACTTTAGCAGCTATGGAAGCTTTCTGGTTCCTGGTTGGGTATGCCTGGCAAAACTGATGAAATGATCAGTCATCGTTAAGGTATGTTCTTATTATCTTTTTCTAGAGATAAAAAGCCAGTGCAGACAAGTTCCAAGTAGTTCTTAGCTCTTAGAGTGTCCAAATATGCTGCTTGATTTAAAATCACTTTTCTTCCACCATTTGGGCATATCTCACACTTCTTAGCGGCTTCTATTGCTATGCAGGGTCAGTAAAATCTGTTTCTTATTTGATTTAGTATTCTTTCTTGACCCATATGTCCAAAGTCATCATATGGTGCTTTCATAGTCATAGAATGATATGTGATGGGTAATACCAACTGCTTCCTAGAATCATATTGGGATCAGTTACAATCTGGCACAGCTTCAACTTCTGCCATTGTCTCAAAAGTAAAATACCTCCTAGTACCCAACTTCTTAATTTGTGGGTCATGACCCATAATTGGATATGGGGTTTGTCAAATTACAATATATTATTCACAAATGTTTTATTTGTATACCTATTTTATACATCTATATATCTAGGGCCACATAAAAATCTCTCAAGTGAAAAGGAGTTGTGAGCAGAAAAAATCTAAGAAGCTCTGTTAGAGAATAGAATTTGAGGCCTGTAATATTATTTCTTTGTTTCTTGACTTGTACCAGTTGTCTCAATCCTTCATCAGTTATATTCTCTTTCTGCCAGTCATCTACAGACAACTGAGGCAAGGAGAATGGGCTTAAGGAAGCAAGGCTCACCTATCTGCTGGTGCACTGTGTGCTGGGACTCTCAAACTCTCAGCTGCCCCTCCTTTTGATGGCTAGCATCACACACAGCTTTCACTCCTCCCTTAGGTATTTCCATAGTTCTTGTGGCGTAGGGTCCGAGTAGCTGAGGCCACATTAGATTTCTCTTGATGATAATATTGAATTAATTGATGTTTGACCAGTTGTGTTCCCCCTCTCTGGCAAAAGCATCTCACTTGACCCTGGTTGAGATAATGTCAGTGGAGGACTTTTTGTTAAGATGGCAATGTGATAATGGGACCTATAGGGACTGGAAATTCCCACAAACATTCTTGTAAGGTTCTTAAAAATGCACCAGGAATAACAATGATAAATTTTTAAAAAGGAAAAAAAAAGTTCTTAAACAGTTCAAGACAACACTAAAGGGATGCCAGAAGACAGTGAAAGCCCTAAGCAGACAAGCCTGGGGAGATAGAAACTACATTGCCCAGGCAGAAGACAGGCCTACTCTAGAGTCCAGATGCATCCCCTAGGTAACCCAGGCTGACACCACAGCAGGAGAGCACCTGGCAGCAAAGCACCTGGGGTCTTGAAGGAGAGCAAACAGCAAATCCAGCTGGGGCTTGTCAGGCAAAGCACGGAGTGAACTCATGGTTCAGGACAAGGTAAAGGGAATGAAACCAAAGCCTAAATCAGAATAACAGGATTTTAGAAGCCAGGCTCACTCATAACACCACATCTAGAAATCAAAGGCAGCAGCACTCAGAGAGCCAAACACAACTTCATCCATTGTAAAGGAAGTTCACAGAATCTGACTCGAGCACCTGCTTGGAGAAGCCTTATGACATGTGGACTGGGGCTGAGCCCTGCATTTACGACCCTAGGGCCAGGGAGCATGGACCAGGAGCAAGCCTGTGGCTGTGTTACTTTGACCCTGGTTTAGGACCATAAATCCTACCAGCAGACAAACCCAGGCTGTGACTTGCTGCTGTGGAGTAGTTAGGAAGCAGAACTGGGATGAGCCTTCAATTCTAGACTTTCAGCACACTATTAATGGTGGAAGTCAATTCTCCCTTGAGGGAATTTCAGCCAGGGCAGAGCCTGAAGCTGAGTCTCTAAACTTTGACTCTAACTCAGCATTGGGAGCCTGAAAAATTCAGACCAAGAGGGCAGCAATCATATTATACCCTAGATCAGAAGGTTAGCTGGCCTGAGCCGTCCTAAGGTCACTGAAAAACATAAGACTTGATAACTAGAGGAAACAGTGGCAGGACCTTGCAGAGTCCCAACATGCAGAATCTAACCCTGCCACAAAGCTCTAATATTAAAAATATTAATATTTCTATAAATATATAAATAAAAATAATTAAAAATTATAAAATTAAAAATAAGGCTGACTTTTTTATTAAAGCTTTTTGTTTTTCAAAACTTATGCATAGATAATTTTTAACATTCACCCTTTCAAAACTTTGTGTTCCAAAACTTTTCCTTTCCTTCACCCCCAGATGACAAGTAATCCAATAATGTGTTGAATATGTGCAACTATACATATTTCCACAATTATCTTACTGCACAAGAAAAATCAGGTCAAAAAGGAAAAGAAAATGAGAATGAAAACAAAATGCAAGCAACAACAAAAAAGGTGAAAATGTCATGTAATGATCCACACTCAGATCCCACAGTCCTTTCTCTAGGTACAAATGACTTTCTCCATCACAAGACCATTAGAACTGGCCTGAATCAGCTTGCTGTTGAAAAGAGCCACTACCATCAGAATTGATCATTGTATAATCTTGCTCTTGCCATGTAAAATATTCTCCTGGTTCTACTCATAAGTTCATGCAAGTCTCATCCTGCTGATCATTTCTTATACAACAACAATATTCCATAACATTCATATACTGTAACTTATTCAGCCATTCCCTCATGGGCATCCATTCAGTTTCTATTTCATTATCACTACAAAAAGGGCAGCAGGAACATAAAAATGCCCATGTGAGTTCTTTCCCCTCTTTTAAGATCTCTTCGGGATACAGACCCTGTAGTGACTCTGCTGGATCAAAGGACATGAACAGTTTGATAGCCCTTTGGGCATAGATCCCAATTGCTGTCCAGAATGGAAGACTGACCTTTCTGTAAATAGAAAGGAACTGGAAACTGAGTGGATGCCCCTCCGTTGAGAATGGCTAGATAAGTTACAGTATACCAGGGCTGGCCTTTCCTGCTCTTACAAGCCTGGTATTGGGAAAGATGCATCAGGGCAATCCTGAGATCTCTTCAACCATGGCAGGGCCAGGAACAGCTCTGGGACTGGATTCAGGGAGTCCCACGCATTTGCTGTCTCCTCCCAGCAGTAACAGTGCTCTTTCCTGTCCTCCCCCCAAAGTGCAGGGCACTCCTTCTTTATTGTACCCAGCCATCCTTGGCTCACTTCACATCCTCTTCACTGACCCACTTCTCTGTTCTACCCAGAGAGGAACCAGGGCCGGTGACCTGCTAGAAGTATTCCTTTTCTCTTAATTTCTCCACCGCAGTCTGCTCTCAGATCTGTTCTCCCAATCTGGCATCTTCTGGAATCTTAAAGTCAAATCCAACCAAACCCCAGTGTTTCTCTCCTTTCCTTCCTCTCCCCGCCAAAGCAAAGCACATATAAGGGGTGTGTCAAGGCATCCCCTTCCCTGGACTCAGCAGCTACTCCCCAGAGGGCCCACTGCTGCAGCCTTCAAGAGGACCAAGGATGCTGGAGCGGCCACCTTCTTGCATCCTCTTTTTCTCTCCATGACCAAAGGTAGGCATGAAGATTGACATTGTTTCTGTGTTTATTCTCAGATGAACAAGGACCAGGAGGGGTGTTAGGTTAGGCAAGCAGCCTCTGTTTTGCTGTTATGGTATGGTTGGGCTGTGCCATAATAGCATCTTTTCCTCACAGGAGAGCTGTCCAGGGCCACTGTAGATACCCAGCCATTCAGGAAGAATAGATGGTGAAGAAATACAGTGAGAACTGGGCCCTAGCTGCTGGGGCTTTCCCCCATCCCCACAAGGCAAGCTTACTTCAGTCAAGGCTGGTTTTGCAGGAAATGAAATGAATTGGGGGTGACTTGTGCAAAAACCACTCAGTTGGTTCCTTCTCCCTCTTGCAGTGGCATCCCCACTCTGTCCACTCCCTTCCTTCCCTTATTTAATGATAAGTTTCGATATCATTCGTATTCACCTCAAAACCCATCTGAGCTCCTTCTCCTTTGTCAGACCCCAAAGCAGCTGCACATGAACATGGGCAGACACCTAATGCTTGTGTTAAGATACACCACACATGGGCGGAGCCAAGATGGCGGAGTGAAAAGGTGACTTTCTGCCTCTCCTCCGATCTTCTCTCAAATCAACAATAAAATAAGCCTCTGAACAGATCTTCAAGTCAACGAACTCAGAAATATTTGGGCACAGCTCTCTGGAGAACTTCATATCAGGTTAGTCGGACTCGGACAGAGAGATAAATAGACGACAACTGCGCAGGCCGGAAGTGAAGGTGGGACTCAGCTCAGCTCATCGTGGAAGAAATTCCAAACTCCAAACTCCAAATTCCAAACACCTGGAGTTTATCTGAGGCACTCGGGACACTCTGCCCTGATTGGGGGCAGGTGTTCTGGCAGACTTGCCCTGTTTAAGGAGTAATTCGGACTTAGTCCTAGCCCCCACCGGCCCAGCACCTTAAGTCAACTCGCTGAAGTGCCCCAGGGCAAAGCGTGTTCAGCCGAGGTTTTTTTTTCCCCTACCTTAAAGAGATATCCACTCTGTCTAAAAAAAAAATGATGAAGAAGCAAAAGAGAGCTCTCACCATAGACAGCTTTTATCAAGGCAAAGAAACGACCCCAGAGCCAGAGGTTCCTTTAGACAAAAATCCAGAGAACATCAGCCAGGACCATCACTAGTCCCCTTTTCAAAAGGCCTTTCTGGAAGACTGCATAAAGAACCTCAAAAGAGAGCTGGAGGATAAATGGGAAAATAAACTGAAATCAGTGCAAGAAGGATATGATGCCCTGCAAAAGAGATATGAAAAAGACACCAATTTATTAAAAAATAAAATTAGTGAAGTGGAAAAAGAGTGCAATGAACAAATTGGCCAGTTACAAAAGGAGCTTAAAAAGGTAACTGAAGAAAACAACACTTTAAAAATAAGAATTGATCAAGCCATTCCCCAATCAATAAATGGTCAAAGGATATGAACAGACAATTTTCAGAGGATGAAATTAAAACTATTTATAGTCATATGAAAAGGTGCTCCAAATCACTATTGATCAGAGAAATGCAAATCAAGACAACCCTGAGATACCACTTCACATCTGTCAGATTGGCTAAAATGACAGGAAAAGTTAATGATGAATGTTGGAGGGGTTGTGGGAGGGCTGGGACACTGATGCATTGTTGGTGGAGCTGTGAACGGATCCAGCCATTCTGGAGAACAATTTGGAGCTATGCTCAAAAAGTTATCAAACTGTGCATACCCTTTGACCCAGCAGCATTTCTATTGGGCTTATATCCCAAAGAAATCATAAAGGAAGGAAAAGGCCCCACATGTGCAAGAATGTTTGTGGCAGCCCTTTTTGTAGTGGCTAGAAACTGGAAAATGAATAGATGCCCTTCAATTGGAGAATGGCTGAATAAATTATGGTATATGAATATTATGGAATATTATTGTTCTGTAAGAAATGACCAGCAAGATGATTTCAGAGAGGCCTGGAGAGACTTACATGAACTGATGCTGAGTGAAATGAGCAGAACCAGGAGATCATTATACACGGCAACAACAGTAGTATATGACAATCAATTCTGATGGACATGGCTCTCTTCAACAATGAAATGTCTCAGACCAGTTCCAATTGTTCAGTGAAGAAAGCCATATACACCCAGAGAGAGGGATGCGAAATGTGGACCACAACATAACATTCTCATACTCCTTGATTGATGTTTGCTTACATTGTGTTTCCTTTATCTGATATATCGTTTGTGTAGATAAGATTTTTCTTGCACACCAATGATAAGTTTGGAAATATGTATACATATATTCGATTTGCCAATATTTTAACATAATTAACATGTAGTGGATATCCTGCCATCTAGGGGAGGGGTGGGGAGTTGGGGGGAAAATTTGTAATGGAAAGCTATGTAAGGGTTATTGTTGAAGAATTACCCACACATATGTTATGCAAATAAAATAAAATTTAAAAAAAAAAAGAATTGAACAAATGCAAGTGAATGACTCACTAAGACTTGAAGAATCAGTCAAACAAAAACAAAAAAATGAAAAATTAGAAGAAAATATGAAATATCTCCTAGGAAAAACAACTGACTTGGAAAATAGATCTAGGAGAGACAATCTAAGGATTATTGGACTTCCTGAAAGCCATGATGAAAAAAAGAATCTAAACACTATCTTCCAGGAAATCCTGAAAGAAAACTGCCCTGAGATTGTAGAATCAAAGGGCAAAATCACCATTGAAAGAATTCACCGATCACCTCCTGAAAGAGACCCCAAAATTAAGACCCCAAGGAATATCGTGGCTAAATTTCAGGACTATAGCACCAAGGAAAAGATTCTGCTAGCAGCTAGAAAGAAACAATTCAAATACCGAGGTTCAATAATTAGAATCACACAGGATTTGTCAGCTTCCACACTGAAGGATCGAAGGGCATGGAACCAGATATTCCGAAGGGCAAAGGAACTTGGATTACAGCCAAGAATAACCTATCCAGCTAGAATGAGGATTATCCTCCAGGGAAAAAGATGGTCATTCAATGATATAGGTGAATTTCACCTATTTCTAATGAAAAGACCGGATCTGAGCAAAAAATTCCACACCCAAACACAGAACTCAAGAGATGCATAAAAAGGTAAAAAGGAAAGGTCTCTTGAGAACTTTATTTCTACTAGGGAGATACTCAAAGTTTGGGGGTATAATTAACTAGATATTACTTTGATAATATGAAAAAGAGAACTAGAGGGGGAAATGTTGTCATACTGGGGAAAAGAGGAAAAAAGTGGTAAAATAAGATCTAAAAAAAAAGGAGGTAAAAACAAGGTAAAATCACTTGAAGAGGCAAAGAAAACCTAATATAATTGAGAGAAAGAGGGGAGGGAGATGAGCACTGTGTAAATCTTACTCTCATCAGGTTGGGCTCTAAAAGTGTATATCAGACATTTGATTTCACATAGAAACTTGTCTGTTGCTAGAGGGAAGTGGGAGGAAAAGGAGGAAAAGTAAGGGACAAACTAATAGAAGGGAAAATAGAAGAATCAGGGGAAAGGAATAAAAACATGGGGAGGGGATCTAAAGGGTGAAGTATTGTTTGGGGGAGGGGTCATCAAAAGCAAAGTACTGAGGAGGGGGGAAGGGAGAAAGGGGAAAGGAAAGGGGAAAACATATCTTGGGTAAATAAGATGGCAGGAAATAAAGAATTAGTTATTCTATCTGTGAATGTGAATGGGATGAACTCTCCCATAAAGCAGAAGCGGATAGCAGACTGGATTAAAAACCAGAATCCCACAATGTTGTCTACAAGAAACACTTTTAAAACATAGTGACACATATAGAATGAAGGTAAACGGCTGGAGCAGAAAATATTATGCTTCAGGTGAACAAAAAAAAGCAGGGGTAGCAATCCTTATCTCAGATCAAGTAAAAGCCAAGATAGATCTAATCAAAAGAGATAAGGAAGGAAACTATATTTTATTAAAGGGTACCATAGATAATGTAGCAATATCTATATTAAATATATATGCGCCAAGTGCAATAGCACACAAATTCCTAGGGGAGAAATTATGAGAGATGCAAGAAGAAATAGACAGCCAAACGATACTAGTGGGGGATCTCAACCTTGCTCTCTCAGAATTAGATAAATCAAACTACAAAATAAACAAGAAAGAAACTAGGGAGATAAACCAATTGTTAGAAAAGTTAGGTATGATAGATCTATGGAGAAAGTTGAATGGAGACAGTAGAGAGTTTACTTTTTTCTCAGCAGTCCATGGAACATATACAAAAATTGACCATATATTAGGGCATAAAAACCTTAAAATCAAATGCAGAAAGGCAGAAATAGTAAATGCATCCTTTTCAGATCATGATGCAATAAAAATCACATGCAATATAAGTCCAGGAGAAAATAAACCAAAAGGTAATTGGAAATTAAATAATCTAATCCTGAAGAATGAATGGGTGAAAGAGCAAATCATAGACACAATCAATAATTTCATCCAGGAGAATGACAATAAGGAGACAACATACCAAAATTTGTGGGATACGGCCAAAGCTGTTATAAGGGGTAATTTTATATCTCTAGATGCTTACTTGCATAAAATAGAGAAAGAAAAGATCAATGAATTGGGCTTATTATTAAAAAAACTAGAAAAAGAACAAATTAAAAACCCTCAATTAAATACCAAATTGGAAATTCTAAAACTAAAAGGAGAAATTAATAAAATCGAAAACAAGAAAACTATTGAGTTAATAAATAAAACTAAGAGTTGGTTCTATGAAAAAACCAACAAAATAGATAAGCCTTTAGTTAATTTGATAAGAAAAAGGAGAGAGGAAAATCAAATTGTTAGTCTCAAGAATGATAAGGGAGAACTTTCCTCCAATGAAGAGGAAATTAGAGCAATAATTAGGAGTTACTTTGCCCAACTTTATGCCAGTAAGTTTGATAATCTAAATGAAATGGAGGAATATCTACAAAAATATAGATTGCCCAGGTTAACAGAAGAGGATATAAATTATTTAAATAGCCCCATATCAGAAAAAGAAATAGAACAAGCCATTAACCAACTCCCTAAGAAAAAATCTCCAGGGCCAGATGGATTTACATGTGAATTCTACCAAACATTCAAAGAACAATTGATTCCAATACTACACAAACTATTTGAGAAAATAGGGACAGAAGGTATACTGCCAGAATCCTTCTATGAGACCGATATGGTGCTGATAGCTAAACCAGGTAGGGTAAAAACTGAGAAAGAAAACTATAGACCAATTTCCCTAATGAATATTGATGCAAAAATTTTAAATAAGATATTAGCAATGAGATTACAGAAAGTCATCCCCAGGATAGTACACTATGACCAAGTAGGATTTATACCAGGGATGCAGGGCTGGTTCAATATTAGGAAAACTATCAGCATAATTAATTATATTAATAACCAAATTAACAAAAACCATATGATTATCTCAATAGATGCAGAAAAAGC
>JAJPUD010006550.1:9642-52815 GCA_023553655.1 Myrmecobius fasciatus
TGTGTGTGTGTGTGTGTGTGTGTGTGTGTGTGTGTGTGTGTGTGTGTAACAGAAAAGGGTCAGTTTGGCTGGATCAAAGAGTACAGGAGAGGTAGTAATGTACAAGAAGGTTGGAAAAATAAATTGGGACCAGATTGTGGAGAGCCTCATGGTGATCTGGATAGAAACAGATTTTAAGAGAGAACTTCAGAAGGATCCCAGTCATCAAATGGTATATTTTAATGGCTTGATTCAGTTATATTGTGGGAAAGAGAAAGAAGGGTATATCCATTTGTGCATATTCTCACATAAGATTTTCTCTTGTTTTCCTCTTTCCCTCACATATCACTAATATGCTAGAATGAATGAAGTACTTATTAAGTGCTTACTATATGGGTCAAGCACTGAGCTAAATGCTAGGGATACAAATTTTAAAAATCAGGTAGTGTCTGCCCTCAAGGAGCTCACATTTCAAAATGAAAAAAAATATATATATACTGAAGAATATGGACAGGGAGGGGAGATTTTGTCTGGGAAAGTCAGGGCGATGGTGAATAGAGCCAAAGAGTTAGAATTTCCTCTCTTTATGTCTTTATCTCTCTTTGTCTCTTCTCCTCTGTTTCTCTATGTCCTTCATCAGTTTCTCTTTAGCTCTCTTTTTCTGTCTCTTCTTTTCTCCCTCTTTCCTTTTACTTCCATCCTCCTTTCCTTTTTTTCTCTCTCCCTTCAATTCTTGCTTTCCTTCTTTCCTTCCTCTCCCTCCACAAGTAATGCCTCTATATTACCACAAAAAGAAATCAGAATTCAGAGCTGCCAAACAAACCACTTAAGATGATCTTTTTTAGCTTTTATTCTGGAGCAAGGTTTTGCAGACTCATGATTCACTTCTGGCAGTATCAAGTAGCAGAGGCCTTAAGATCATATTCCAAGCTCATCAAGGTTGAGAGCAGGTGGGGTGCTCAGGATGCTAAGGTTCAGAGATGAAGCTGCAGTTGTCCCAAAGGGTCTACTCCAGGGGAAAAGATGACTTTTTAGAGCTTTCCTTCTAGGGAAATTTTATACCACTCTAAGAGGATCCTGGGGATGCTGACCCCTAGAAGCTCTCCAAGCTACTCATAATGGTCATCCCATACTCCCCCAAAGTAAATCTTAGTTAGAAGCACAGGAAGGTCAGATCAACAGTCTGGTAGTTCTCTTAGCTAATCCCAGCTAAGCAGACAACTGGCTCATGACTTTCCACCAGGTGGCAGGGAGGTCCAACAGCAGCTACTGCAGACAAGTTGGCACTAATAAATTTCCTCCACCCTTGATGTTTCTTCCTTGTAACTAAGGAAAGCGTCATCAAGGCAGACAATAAAATGGGAAGATAAGGGAGCATAAAAGAAATGAAGACTATAAAATAGATTTACCAGACTTTTTTTTGTTTTTAGATAACATGTTCAGTTCTTCCTCTCCTTTTCTAGCCTGAGCTTATGTCCAAGGGCTTGTTTCTAAGGAAATCAATCTGGACCACTTGAGAGGGGAAGGAGGGAAGGAAGAAAGGAGAGAGAGGGGGGAAGGGAGGGCAAGAGGGAGAGAGGGAGGTAAGGAGGAAAGAAGGGAAAAAGAGAGAGAGGGAGGGAGGGAGGGAAGGAGAGAGCAAGACAGACACAGAGTGAGACAGAAACTGACAGAGACAGAGACAGAAATACAGACATAGATATAGACAGAGGCAGAGACAGAGAAATATAGAGACAGAAAGAGACTGAGAAATGAGAAACATACAGAGAAAAACAGAGACAGGAAGGGGGAGGGGCAGAATAGATAAATGTGCTGAATGTAATTTGAGTCCAGAAGATCCAAGTTTGAATCCCACCTCAGATACTTATTAACTCTGTGATTTGGAACAAATCATTTCATCTTATTCAACTTCAGTTTCTTCCTTTATAAAATGAGATAATGAGAGCACCTACTTCACAGAAATATGAGGATTAAATGTGCTGTGTAAATATGTAAAGTGCTTTGCAATCTTTAAAGCATGATATCAATGATATTATCAAAGCAGAGCACAAAGGAAAAACTATAGAATGAAACTACTCTGGTACCTGATTTTTAATAATAATGTTAGGTTTATTCAGAAACTCCTAATATAGAATCATAGATCTAAAGCTGGAAGGAACCTCAGAATCTATCTTCTCTATTACCCCTCATTTTTCAGATGAGGAAACTGAAGATCAGGAAGAGGAAAAAAATTGTCCAAAACCATATGGGACAGAAGTGTAGAGTCTTTGACACCAAAGAAGTAATACTGTACATTGCCATATCCATTCACATCTCATTGCCTTCTATTTGAAAGCAAGGATAACATACTTATCTTGACTTTGACCACCCCCATCCAGCCCATGTTCAGCTAAAAGAAGAGGTCTTTGAAAATAGACTGTGACTGAGTTAACTTTCTGTTATTAACAGAACCTTCATAGTTCAAGACTAACCTATTCATTAAAAGAGAAACAATATTCTCACAATAACCCTAGAATCTGTCATAGAGTTTGAACTGAAGAAAGTTTGATTTTTGTCTCCAGCCCTTGGTGAGCTAAGGAGCAAACTATTTGAGATTTCTGTGAGAGATGATGTGAGATACCAGAGAATTTTAATATATTATCTCATTGGGTCTTTACTCTGATCCTGTGAGGTCCTACTTTATGTATCATTAACCACATTTTGCAGATAAGGAAGTTGACACTCAAAAGCATTAAATGACTTGTCCATGCTCATATAAATATTAAATGCTGGATTTAAGATTCAAACTCAGGTCTTCCCTGACTCCAAGGCTAAATATTCATCCCAATCTACCATGTTGCTAGAGAAACTAGCTAATAGAAAAGGTAGTTACATATGATCTGGCTTGACTGAAAGTAATACAGAAAAATATATATACAGACTTTTTCCATTTTTTTCTTCTCTCAAAAAAGGCTTTTATTTGTTAGTGGACTAGTGGACTAAGGACTACTTGTCCTTACTGTCTCTTGGTACCATTTTCCTTTCAGATGGCTAGGAGATCAAGCAGATGTCACTCCTTTCTTTCTGGCTCAGTGCCATAGTTTTATAGATTTTCCTTCTCTCCTCCACCCCCACCCCTATACTATGACCCCATGCCAAGTGAGCCAATTCAGTGTGGACCTAACAGATATACTAATTTATAATTTAATTCTATTCTTCTCACATGAATACTTGTGTATCACTGTCTTTAGTATTATTATTAAGAATTATATTCTCCATTTATAGAAATCATTTGGAGTTAATAATTTCTCTGAAAATCCATTTGCTTATATATTCTTTTTAAATACTCCCCTTCTGTAACAGACTAGTGGAAAATCATGTCTTTTTTGTTTATTGAGATTTAGCCTAAGATCTAGGAAGAGGAATCACCAGAGTGTCAAATGACTTCTCAGAGCAAAGATCAAGCCATATTGCACAAATGTATGTGGAATTGTCAAAGTTATGATCACTTGAATCCAGAATGCAAATCGCATTTAGAATAAATATCAATATATGAGGAAAAATGTCTTTTTAGGAGGGTTATCATTTACAATCTAAAGTTTTTAAAATAAAAATGTCAATATTTTTATTAAGATGCTTTCTGAAAGAAAAACAATGTAAATAAAAACTATTTAAATAAAGATTTAATTTAAGCTTTAGTAGCCTTTGGCTGTTTCCTCACATATGGACCCTTTGGGAAAAACTACCTCAGGATTGAGATACTCTGTTGACCAACTTAAAATCATAATTCATAGGTTCCCCAAAGGACTCAGTAGTTCAAAACAAGACAATTATTCAAATCATAAAGCAAATAGAGAGACAAAAGAATATTCCATTTATATAAACATGGATTATATAGTTTCCCAAAGGATACATTTTTGCCAGTGAGACTGAACATGTAAACAAAGAATGTGCAACCATGTAACATGCAGAGAAGTCATACATATGGAGAATATGTGTGAAAAGCAATGTGCCAGGAACTCACATGGCTAAGGCTTCCATGTTAAGGGTACATATGCCCAGGGAAATTCATGACTCCAATAATATAGAGTTGTTGATATCTTATCATTTCTTTATGATGATCTCTAGTAGATGTCACATCTATGTTGTCTATTAAGCACCATGCTGCTTCTGTATATTTCTAAGACTCTTTTGATTGCTATCTTTTTGCCTTGATCTTTTCAAGACCATGCATTTTCCTGTCTTCTGAAGTGCAATGCCTAGAAAGCTTTTCTCTAAAAAGACCTGCTGGTAGTATTTTGTTTTTTAACAAAGGCTATGAACTATCACATACAGTTAAGGGACACAGATCAAAAAGCCAGTCAGCAAAGACCTCAGGTAAAGTTTAAGTATATTCTTTGTACTTTCTAATTCTGGGACTGAATCAAAGTCACGGGTAATTATCCAAATTGAGATTACAAATTTTCTATAACTTCTGTTTAACCTTTTGTGGGGATTCATTGTCCCCCAAACTCTGTTTAGAGGTCTCAGAGAAAAAAACCACACAGGAGTTATATGGAGTCTAGGACTATCAAGTCCCTTTTATCTTCAAGACCTTTGTTGATTAGCATACTAATGAAGTTGAATGAACAGAAACTAAACAAAGAAGAAAAAAATCATTATCCTCTACCTTCTTGGCTCATGTTACTGCCTTTATCATGTCTGTCTGTTCCCAGTAGCAGCAACAACAACTGATCTCGATTTTGTATTGTATTTCAAACAATCTAATACCTTGTTTCTATATACATATTATTTTAATCAGCCATGTTCATGGAATATTTTTAGAGCATTTGCTTCAATAGGTTACGACAGGCTATGAATTATCTCAGAAGAATTTTCCTTGCTAGAATTCTCAATAAAAGTAGAAACTATGACATGGCCATCCAGAAATCAGACATTCACAATTCCAAATATAAGAAATGTTACATATAAGAAATGGGTAATTAGCAATGAAATTTTATGAAAATGACACCAGTGAGCTGATGGATGCACCTAGACTTATCAGAAACAATTAGAGTCATAACATAGATTTTAAGAGTATTATCTTTTTTGAATATAGGAAGAGTCTTTTTTTTGTTTATTTTTAAGTTAATTCATTCTAAATTGAGAGATCATCTAAGTACTAAAAAGTCAGGAAAGCTCTTGCCTTTCTTTTGAGTTCTGTAAATGAACAGTAAGAGGAAGGTGAATATTAGCTATAGAGCACAATATTTTAATTTCCTATTTTGACCTGATTCCTTATTCTCTCTCTATTGCCACGACCCTAGTCCAGATTTTGGTTTACTTATACCTATATTGTTAAATAACAATGATGATGATAATGATAAAAATAATAATAGCAGTTCATATTCATGAAACAATGAAATATAACTTCTCTGGGGGTAAGGATTTCTTCTTTTTTGTCTTGTATCTGCAGCGCATAGCGCAGTACCTGATACTATAAGGGAGGGACTATATCCCTCCCTTAGAGTTTATAATGCACTTTTCTAACAACAGACTTTTGGAGTACATCATATAAGTATTATTATCCCTATTTTATAGATGGAGAAACTGAGACCCAGGAGTTGTGACTTGTCCCCAGTTAAATATGGAATGAAGCAGAGCCTGAAACCAAACCAGATCCCAGTGATTTTTTCAAACCTACCATTTGTGACACAAGAATATTGTTATCCTCTGATGATATAATCCATTGCATGCCAATCACCTCCTCCATTGTCTGCCTTTACCAAAAATATCAGTCACATTTAAATCTAAGATTGGTAAATCTTTTTATGTATCTATGTGTGCATATACTTATACATGTATATATAAATATACACACACATGCATGAGTTAAATCACAATGCATGTTGTTATAGAAAAATATTTAGTATTGCTAAATTGGTACTTCTGGTTACATAAAGTCACGTGAATGCCTTTTATTTAGAGAATTGTTATCCTTCTAAAAGGGTATGGTAAAAAAAATTCTTCTAGTCCCTACCATTAACCTGTTGGACCAAACATAATTCATCTCCCAGTGACTTCACAAGAACATCTATATCATTTTGCAATACTCAAATCAGAGTTCAGTTTTCTAATGTACCTATCCCTACTTTAAAATGTATATGTCCCTTCTAAAAATGAAAATTATGTCAATCAGTGAGCTGAGAAGAAGATACATCAGGGTTTTATCTGATAATAAGCATGGTAGAAAATAACAATCACATTGAGTTTTCCTAACCAAAATCAGCAAATTCCTAACCAAATCAACAATTCTAATCCTGGATCAGTGCTAAGTTAAATCTGCCTTGCTTACAAATAAACCTGAGCATAAAGCAGCATTCAGATTAAATGAAACTGAATGAGAACTAGAAAGGATATCTATATGGCAGTAACCTAGACAACATAGCCATTTGAATATGAAGACTCCTGCTACTTTCATAAGAACATTTCTGTACTGAGTGAGCAGCAGGATATCATAAAAAGATCATTAGGTTTGTGGTCAAATACCCTGTATTTGAATATTGCTTCTGCTACCTGCTACTTCTGTGACCTTGGAAACTCATTTAACTTCTCTGAGTCTCAGTTTCTCCATCCATAAAGTGAAGAGATTGAGCTAGAATATCCTGTAAGTAAGAGTTCTGAACTTGGGGTTCATAAATTTGTATTTTTTTAATATTTTAAAAACTTTCAATGCAACTGGTAATCATGTTTTTAAAAAAATTATTCTGAGAAGGGATCATGTTCCATGTTAAATGGGCCTGCTTACTGTTTCCCACATGGAATATTACATCTTTCTCTAAGCCTCCTCATCCAATAAAATCCCTTGCTTCCTTCAGTGACCAACTCAAGAGCCACAGCCTACAGGAAATACATTAATGCCATACTTGCTAGTATCTCTACCCCTCCCTCAAGAAATTATATACCTTTTAATTTTATTTTTATGTTTCTTCCCTCTCTCCTCCCTGCAACAATATAAGCTTCTTAAGGAAAGGGACTATTTCCTATTTGACTTTTTATCTTCATGTTGGGCCTCATGGCACAGTCAATAGAAAGAAGGCCTTGGAGCCAAGAAAACCTAGGTTAAAGTCTCATCTATGACACATACTGACTGTTACCCTGGGCAAGTGATTTAACCTGTCAGTGCTTATGCAACTGTCTAAGGCTGTAATTTGCATTGGTAAAGGAAATTTCTTCATACAGGAGTTCCCTCTACAGTGAAACCACAAGTCTCATCCCCATCTCCACTATCTGGCACATAATAGGTGCTTAATAAATATCTGTTGAATTGTTTATTAGAATTAAATTATAAATTCTCACAATAATCCTAAGAGGTAGGTAGTGGTGTTATTGTTTACTCATATCCAACTATATATGACTCCATGGACTTTTGTCCGTGGGGTTTTCTTGGCAAAGATACAAGAGTGGTTTGCCATTTCCTTCTCCAGTGTGTTCCTCTTTTAAAGATGAGAAATTAAGCCAAATAGGGGTTAAGTGAATTGTCAGGGTCACACAGTTAGCAAGTTTCTGAGGCTGGATTTGAATTCAGATCTTCTGATTTCTCAGTCCAGCACTCTATGCACTGAGACATTTAGCTGTCCCAAAGAGATAAATACACAATATATGATTATCCCCATTTCACAGATGAGAATTTAGTTATGTGTATTATGGGTTCAGTAGGATTCAGGGTGATATAGGAAAAGGACTGGAGTCAAGAGACTAGCTAAGAAACTACAGTAATAATCTTGGTTCTAATCACCTCATACCAGGAATGCTAAAATAATAACAATAGTTAACGATTATATAGAATTTTAAAATTTGCAAAGAGCTTTACAAATATTATCTTATTTGATCCTCACAAAGATGCTGTTATTATCCCCATTTTATGAGGCAACTGAGACAGGAACTAAATTCAAGTCTTCCAAGCTCCAGGTACAGCACTTGATCTGATGCACTACCAAGTTGCTTAATTACTACCTGTAGAGTACAATGGTGGTTCTTGATATATATATATATAATTTTTAATCAACATGCTTTCTTTTAATACCAAACAATGGCAGAACTTATCATTAACAAAAACATGTAAACAGAAAATAACAAGGTTATAAAGGTGGGGGTTTCTCAATAAAGGCTCTTTTCTAAGTACTCTCATGCTTAGGTGGTGATGTGGAAAAATATTTATTTTTCCAGTGTGAAAGGAACTTTCTAGCTTACTTAAATTCCCAGTGTGGAAGGAGCCTGATGATAAATTTCTCTCTTCCTGACTTTTATAGGATCGTGAAGATGTCCAGTCCCAATCTGAACATTATGACCTTAATGGGCAGTGGTCTGACGTATACAAGTGCATATCTCTTTGGGGTCTCAGACCAAGATATTTTTTTGGGACCCTCCATGACAACACTCATTCAGGTAGGTGAGAGAGAATAAATAAGTAAAACTTCCTACTTTGAGTCTCATATATTACCTTCAAACATGTCTCTGTTAGGCCTATTTGATTCATGACAGGCATTGACAGGTCACATTTCTGACAGGAAACTTTATTTCTGAAAGCATCTTATGAGACCATTTCAAATTAATCAAACTTTTTTTCCTCTTCTCTTTTTGTTGTTTTTCATTTCTTCCTCCCCTTCCTATAAAGATACCCCTTGTATTAAAGAATAAAAAAAGAAATAAAAAGTCAGTTTAGAAAAATTAACCAATATATCAGCTGATTCTGATAGTATAGATGGTGTTCAAATCCTTTTCCTCTTCAGTTCAGATTTTGTTCATAGAATTTTAATTCTTTTATTTAAAAAAATATGTATCTATTTAAAACTAGATAAATTAAAGAAGGAAATGGCAAACTACTTCAATTACTTTGTTAAGAAATCCTCTTTGGCAGCACTGGTGTGCTATGGTCTCTGGAGTCATGAAGACTTGTATATGATTGAAAAAGTACTGCTCATTTTTATACATTTATATAGCGCCCTACATATACCTTATATAGCATCTCCTCCAAGTTTATTTCTCCCCAACTTGTACTCATAAGTTGGGCCCATGGGGAATAACTATCCCAGGTTCAAGGTACCTGGGAAATCCACACACCTAATACTATAATTCATGAGCTCACACCAGTGAACTCACATCAGCATTCACCTTTAACAGTCAGCCAGATTATAATTAGCTCAAAACAAGGATATATAATGAAATGATAGGGCATAAATTATAAAAAGAAAACATCTCTTGCCTTTAAACCTGAGATTCACTCTGCTACAATTATAAGCATCAGTGAGAAGAATAAGTACAAACATAGAATTAACAAGTAGAAAGGCATATAAATAGGGGACATTTATAATCAAGATAATTTGTGTAAGTTATAGCATTATAAGGCCCCAATGTTTTTTCTCCTTTAGTGTTGTTTTCATGCTATACTCTCTAGAATTTCCAGGAAGAGGCCACAAAAGAATCTGACTCCCCAAAATTTGGTTTAAAAATATTAATAGAATGCTTAGGAAGCAATCAAGAGCTTTGACAGTAAGGGAGTTATCCAAATTTTAGTGATATTATTATTAGTATAAAACATAAGGATTCTGTATAATGTTCTTTAATGACTTTGGTTAAGAAACAGACTATAAGAAAATTTTCATTCCTCACAAAATAAGCATTGACTTAGTAAAGAAAAAAATGGAGCATAAGTCAAATTTAATTACTACAACATTGAATGTAAATGGAGCTAATTCCCCTATAAAGAAAAATTGATGACAAACTGGATTAAAGAAAAGAATTCAACAATGTGTCGTCAAAAGCAAATATAACTAATACAAACATATGCACACAAATTTAAGTCAAAAAGTTTTAACTAATATTTATCATGCTATAATCAGTTAAGAAAAATCTGGGTTTATGGTAGTAATAGTAAAATAGTAAAAGTTAAATCAGAAAATATTAAGACATAAAAAGGAAGTTATGTCATGATTAAATTCACAATTTATAACAAGAGCATATTGATTTTACTTGCATATATATGTACACTCAATTACATAGAAGTCAGTTTTATAAAATTGCTGTGAAGAAATAGAAAATTAATAGATTTTAATACTCTGTAATCAAGATGTTATTAAATCAGAAAAATAAGGGGGAAAAGGTTCAGAGAATCATAGGTTTAGAACTTGAAAGCATCTTAGAAGCCATTGAATTCATGCCTTTCCCTCATTTTTCAGATGAAGAAACTGATAAAGATAGAATTTAAGTGACTGGCCCAGGATCATATAGCTAATAAGTTTTAGAGATTAGATTTAAATGCAGTCCTTCTCCAAGTTCAGTGCCCTAACTACTATACTTCAGACAGCCTTGGAAGTAGTTGAAGAAACTAGATCTAATAGCTATATGACAATAACTTTAGAAAAAAATCAGGATATTTTCTTTTTCTCAAGTACATGTAGAATATTTACAAAAATTGAACAAGTCCTGGATCTTACAGAATTCCTAGTTAAATTTAAGAAAGCAAAAATTCTAATTACTTTACTTTATGGAATAATTCAATAAATCTAGAAATAAAGAATGATAATATGTCAAAGAGATATAGACTTATTTGATTTTTTAAAAAAGTTTACTCTTATCATCATTATAACGATGTATTGAATAGTGCCTAGTTTGGGAAAATTATAAAAACCACAAGAGACCCAAAGAAAACACCATATCAAAATTTGTCTGATAAATCCAAAGCACTATTCAGAGATAAGTTTATAATACTAGTGTCTAGATAAGAAAAAGAAAAGGCAATGAAACAAAAATTAGAAACAACATGAAAAATATATCCAAGAAAGAAAAGGGGGAAAAGCTATAATAAAAAAAATTAAAAGAAAACAAAAAAGAAAGAAAAGGGAAAAATTTCAAAAACTAAATTAATAAAATTAATAATAAAGTGACTTGATAAAACTAAAAGCAGAATTTTTAAAATTCAGTAATCAAATATATAATGAATCTCTGATCTCAACAATGGAGAAACTTTCTCCCATGATACATATTACAACTCATTCATGCCTAGTTCATAACTCTGGTCCATGATCTTCCATAAATTTACCATAGAATCTTATTATAGAATTGAATAAGATTGAAATCCTTCTCTTTGAAATCATCACAATCACTCTAAATATCATTTCTCTACCTATTTCCCATTTTCAGTATCAATAATTTATTTAAATAGATTAGGTTGGAGGGTTTTTTTTTTCTTTTAATTGCATGCCATGTCTACTCTTTCTCTTCTTTTTTTCTAGGTTTACACTAATGGTGAACTTTTCTTTAAGACGTATGTGGTGTGACTATATATAGAATTCTGGGATGATTCCCACATCAGTAATGAGTCATTTCCTGTTGTTAACATATAATCAGTTTCATCTTTGCATTGTTACTTGTGCTCAGTTTATTTCTTAAAGTATTCATGATGTATCAGCAAATATAAAGTTTCTATATAAACTAAAATTTTGGTATCTTTCATTTCTTTCTCTGAACCCTGTTTTCTAACATTTTTTCTATCATTGCCTATTCCTACATTTTCATTAGTCATCAAATATTGAATATATTGATTTAATTTGGAGGATCTTTTTTAGTTCGTTGTAGAATTAATTTCTCTGCCTCTTCATCCTCTGTGACAGATGTTCTGTAATCTACTGTTATTTTCATATTAATAACTTTGCCAATAGTTAACATAAGTACATAACTTTGTCAATACCTAGCTTGAGTACTATAATATGAGAGACTCAAATGCCCCATGAAATGTTGACTTTGGACATATGATAAAGGTAAAGCTGCCAACTCCTTTATTGGCTTCCTGATGCCATCTTTCAGCTTGCTGTAACTTATTTCTGTCTCCTGGTTTCAGTTATAGTGAGAATGCTAGGACTTATGTGATGGTTTCAAATCCTTCAAAAGCACATCTGTCAGTAAATAAAGATCTCATAGTTAAAGTATCAACAGCTAAATTAAAGCTTAAAGACAGTCTTAAAATTGTGATTCTTTGTACTTTTAGATTTTTTTTAAAGCAGACCAATGATGTTGACAATTAGAAAATGTAATCAAAAAGGAAATAAAAACTCAGTGGTGCAAAATTAGAAATAATAAAAGGAAGACAAAATCAACATAAATTAAGAATAATAATCTTAATCTATTACATTGAATTATTTAAAAGATATTTCTGAATACCCACAAAAATATAAAATGCAAAACATTATAAAATAGGACATATTGTGTTATGTACACAAATATATACTCATATATAAAACCTAAATAATACAGTCTCAGAAGGAAAAAATCAGAGTATCAGTCATTAAAGTGGTAAGGTACTGAAACTAGAAAAATCCACTTGGAAATTTTTCTAGATCTTCATAAAACCTTTAGAGAAAGTGAGGTATAGTGGAAACATCACTGAAATATGGAGACCTAAAACCTGAATTCTGACTCTGATATTTGATATCTACATGACCCTGAACATAATTCACTTAACTAGACCTTAGAGTATCCTTATCCTTATCTACAAAATGAGGGGCTGGGCTAGAAAATCCCCAAATCTATTATTGTCCTGTATCTTATGATCCTAAGTATTCTTTATATTACATATATTTTTATGTATAAAGTCTATTCAATTCTTTCCATGAATTAAAAAAAGAGAGATGGTTTTTGATCCCCTAAATTACCAAATATGAGACAGAAAATCAAAGCTACAAGCTATTTAATTAATATTTTGTATATAAGAACATTAAATAAAATATTGGCAAGTATAATAGAGCAACGTGACAAAAATGTTTTTATTACAACCAAGAAAGCTTATACTTAGAAATGCAAGGATGATTGAATGTTGGAAAAACAATGAGAATTCTAAATCCTATCAACAATAAAAATCATTAAAATGATCTGATATCAATTTGTAGCCTGTGTGTTCAGCCCGGTTCTCTCAGGACCATGTTGCTACATCTTCCCCTCAGGGTTCTCAGAGCCCTTTTAGGAATTTAAGGTGTGTCTTCTCTTTTTGCCATCTGCTTTAGTCCCTCCCCCAGCTGTGTTACCCTCTTTGTTAGGAGACCAATGCTAAAGAAGCCCAATCCTATTATTTTGTCTTTCTGCAAAGGAACATTTACTTCAAAGATTTAGCCAAAACAAATATACAGACTTCTACACACACACCTCTAGGGCTTACTCTCCCCTACAGCACCTCAGTCTTTTATGGGATGAGGGTAAGAATAGGCTACATAATATTAATTCCACCAAATCCACATCCAAATGAAGCATCTTTGCCTGATGAGTCGTCAACTCAGCTTCCTCTGGATGCTCACCTGAAGGTCCAGCTGAAGATCATTTCTTGAAACCTGAGGCTTGAATGTTGTTCTGGCAGAGAAAACTGGTTTTTGGATTTTTTGCAACTCAATCTCCTAAACTTTTGAAATTCCCAAGATTAGAGACTCCACTCCTTTCAACAGATACTCAAAGCAAAGGAGTAACCAAGATCCCTGAGAAATAAATGAAGCAAAGAAATAGTAGTTGAAATTAACAGGCTTTTTTGAATGTCTCCACAGCCAATAAAAGCACCTCCTCTTCAGCACACAGTTAGCCAAATGGAACTAGAGAATGTCTATGAACCTCCACAGTCTATTTCTCTAAAACACTTCCTATTCAAATCACGATTCTCCAAGAGGCAGCTCCCTAGCATTCTCCACATGGAATTGCCATCTGAAGCACTCTGGGAATGCACCAAATCTCTATTATAAATAGACATAGAAGGCCCCTTCAATCAAATGCCGCATCTACTTATAGTCAGAAAGTGCAGAACTAGAGGGACTTTTCTTTTAGAAGTAGTATATGCTAAAAACCCAAAGCCAACATTATATGTGATAAGAAAATGAGAAATATTTTCCTAAAAACAAGTATGAAAAAGGATTATCTTTTTATCCCTCCTACTTGACATAGACATGTTAGCTATGATGAACAATTGAGATATGAGTTTGCAATAAGGAGTTTCAAACATCCTTATTTGGAAAACCAGGAAACCTAGTTAAATTACTTTAATTGGTAATCAATTCAGTGATAATAAATTACTTAAGGTAGAAGAAAAGGTTTCTTTTTGTTGCTATATTATTTTGTTTTGAGTGGGTCTGGACTTGTGATTTTATTAATATAGGAAATGATCTGTATGAAAAATCACTCTGCCAGTCTAGATCCAAAATAGTTCTATAACTTATAGTCTTAGGCACTGAGACGCTAAGTGAATTCCTCATAGTTACATAGCTAGTATGTGTCAGAGGCAGAATTTGACCCTGGTTTTCTTATGACTTTCTAACCAAAATGATACTGTATTTCCCAATCAGTAAGATAAGCCCACAAAAAGCACATGAATTTTTGTGTATCTTTAAAAAAAAACACAGGAAAATTTATGCAAAATAAAATACCATTTGAAGAATGACAAAATTTATCATATCATATATTATATACCTATCAAGATCATAAACATAGCTATATAAATACACTTTCCTTTTCATTTTAACAAAAATGAAGGAAGAACAGAGCAGTTGAAGGGACAGCTCCTGCACATGGATAGGTTGAGCTAATATGATTAAAAGTTTATATTTCCAAAACAAATTTATAGATTTAATGCAAGACTAATCAAAATACTAATAATTTATTTTATAAAATGGAATTTAAAAACTTCTATAAAGAACAAAAGAACAAGACTGTTTAGATGGAAAAAAATAGCAAAAAAATTTTCTCAGGTTTCCAAAAAATAGTATAAAGTAGTAAGTATCAAAACTGTCTGGTACTGGAAAATTTTTTAAAAAGAAAATGCGATCAGAATCAAAATAAAACATATATTAGAGATGCATATTTGATAACCCCCCCAATAAAAAAAACTTGGGAAATAGAAGATCCTTATCCAATAAAAACTTAAAAGAAAATTATATGTCAACATAGGGAAAACCAAAATAAGTATGAATTCTAATCAGATCAGGGACAAAAAAAATATTTGTAAAGATTAGAAAGGAAAGGAATGCTATATGTGTTGAGAAGATTTATTTTAAGCTATCAAACTAATGGAATTATACATATCCAGATTTGATTATAAAAAAATAAAGACTTTTACATTTAAAAACAAAAAAGCAATAGGGCCATGCCCCAGTTGTGGTTTCACATCCAGTGTGATGGCTCCCTCAGAGCCTAAGAGCCCAGATAAATAATTTCTTTAATAACAACATTCAATATCTTGGGCAACCAGAGTCACAATGGCAGCTTTACAACACAGCAGCTCTTCCCCATTCCTTATCCCTGAAGCAAAGTCAGAGCACCCATCAAAACATCAACAAAGGGCCAGCATGGGTTTCTCATTGCTGCTGGCCAGCCCATCCATCAAGATAAAATTGTGCTGTTTCCAACACATCCAGCTGGTTGGAGTCTGCCCATTTACCCTGTGGCTAATTTCTACCCCACATGCTAGATGCCCCTATGATTGACTGAAACCTACCTGCAGCTGTTTGAAGCTATGACTGCTGTCTTGCCAACTAGAATTAGATTATCCTTTCCACTGTCTACTATTGGAGAAGGTTCAATATCCTTGGGAATTGTCACTGTCTTGGAGCTTCCAGTGCCACAGTTCACTATTTTCCCATTATGCTGATGCTATGAGGTTCTGTCACTATTATTGAAACTACTACTCAATAGGCCAGGGCACTATTGCTTTCTCCATTCATTATCTTTTACAAAGGTCAACTTAAGTCAAACAACTTGCACTACTGTCCTGGCCCACAACATATCAAAAAATAAAAGAATCTGATTCGAGGGAAATTATGGTAAATAATACCAATATATTTGTGTGTGTGTGTGTGTGTGTGTGTGTGTATACACTTACTGGAGAAGGAAGTGGCAAACCACTTCAATATCTTTGTCAAGAAAACCCCAAATGTGGTCATGAAGAGTCAAACACAACTGAAAATTGATAAAACAATAAATATATCCACATGGATATCCATATATATATATATATATATATATATATATATATACTACAAGCTAAAAGACATATTATAAATTTAAAGTCTTGTAACCATTTTCCACTGGATTAATTACCCAAGGATGTAATTTAACAATTTTTAGAGAATAATTCCAAATTGCTAATTATCACTTGAACAATTATTTAAAATCCCTGGTAATCAAAAAATAAAAAAGCTGCCTTGAATGCCTCTTTCTAACTATCTAATTGGCAAAGATAATTAAAAATGACAAAATTCAGAGTTCCTGGGCCTGCAGGGAAACAAGCATAGCATCACTGTAAATTAATGTAATCTTTTCCTAAAGCAACCAGACAATGGAATAAGAGTTACAGACTGGATCAAACCTTTTGCCTTAATAATTTCATTAACGGGACTAAATACTAAGGATATTATTAAAAAGGAAAGACTTTTTACATCATTGCTGCTATTATTTTCAATAGCCCCCAAACTGGGAATAAATTAATAATTAGGGAATAATTGAACAAATTTTAGTACCTTCGTGTCATAAAATATCATTAGGTTACAAAAATGGCAAATATGAAGGATATTAATTAAACATGAAAAGATTTTTTTAAAAATGATATTGAACAAAGAAAGCCAAACTAACAACACATGCATTTCCTGTAACTTTTTGGGATGGAAAAAAACTCAACAATGAGGTGAAAAGTGATGAGAAGGGTCAATGGGGGGAAGAGCTGTTTAGTTGTTATTACTTCAAAGTTTATATATGTGCATTTATAATTAATTGGAATGTAAATAATTTCTCAGTATCACATCTTTAGGGTTGAAAGGGACAGTTGAGGTCACCTAGTACAATCTTTTCATTTTATAGGTGAGAAAACAGGTTCAAATAGAAAGTTTAAGAAACCTGCTCAAGATCAAATCATGGGAACTCTAAGTGGCAGAGCTAAGATTCAAAATCCAGTCCTCTAAAATCAGTTTAAATGTTCTTGCTACTCTATCAGTAATTTATAGACACTAAATTTAGAATTAAATATTTTATTTGTTATTATCTTATTTTACTTAGAAGCTGCTGGGTAGTACAGTGGATAGAGTGCTGGACTGAGTCAGAAAGATCTGAATTCAAATCCAGCTGCAGACACTCACTAACTGTATGCACACTCTGGGCAAGTCTTTTCTCCTCTGATTCAAATTCCCTGTCTTTAAAAATGGGCATAATTTGTCCATTATCATATGATATAAAACTGTGTACCCTTTGATCCAACATTTTCACTACTGGGTCTGTATTCCAAAGAGATAAAAAAGAGGAAAAAGGGCCACATGTGCAAAAATGTTTGTATCAGCACTTTTTGTAGTGGCAAGAAACTGGAAATTGAGTAGATGCCCATCACATGGGAAAATAGCTGAATAAGTTTTGGTAAATTAAATGTAATAGAATATTAATGTTTCATAAGAAATGATGAGCAGGCTGATTTCAGAAAAGCCTGGAAATACATGAACTGATGCTGAATAAAGTGAGCAGAACCAAGAGAACATTATACACAGCAACAACAAGATTATGTGATGATCAGTTGTGGCTCTTTTCAACAATACAGTGATTCAAGGCAATTCCAATAGACTTGGGTTGGAGAGAGCCATCTTCATCCAGAAAGAGAACTGTGGAGACTGAATATGGATCAAAGCATATATTTTCACCTTTTTGTTGTTGTTGTTTGTATGCTTGGTTGCTTTTTCCCCCTTTCTCATGGTTTTTTCCCTTTTGATCTGATTTTTCTTGCATAATATGACACATATGGAGATATATTTAAAAGAATGGCATATATTTAACCTATATCAGATTGCTTGCTGTCTTGGGGAGGGGGAAAGTAAAGGAAGAAGGGAGAAAAAATTGGAACACAAAGTTTTACAAAATGTTGAAAACTTTACACATGTATTTGGGAAAATAAAATACTATTTTATTAAAATAAAAAAATGGGCCTAATAATGGTGCTTATCTTCCAAAGTGGTTATAAGGATAAAATAGAATAATAATTATAAGGCATTTTGCAATCATTAAAACTCTTTTTAGATGCTAGTTGTTATTGTCATCATCATCATCATCACCATCATTGCTGTTGTTGTTATTATTTCTTCTACTGATATTCTACTCCCAAAGTCAGACCTACTATAAGTGGCCAGTATCAAAGAGGGCATACTTCCTATATGCTCCTATTCCTATTCCTTCAGAGTGCTGCAAACCCGACTAACCTGTTCCTTCCTCCAGTCTCAGATCCCATTCCTGGGCTGCCAATTGCCCCGATGCTCTCATTGCCCCTCTCTTTGGATCAGACTTTAACCTACCTTCTGTCCTGGCAATCTGTGCCTTGTGGGATACCTAGAAACAGTGCAGATTCAGTTCCTTTAACCACCCTCTCCACTCTGACGCAAGAGTAAATTCAACCTTAGATTTTCCCATTACCCATTCTCTTTTGCCCTTCTTTTCTATGTGCCCTTTGGACACTCCCTACATTATGGACAAGCTCTCCTTCCTTCTAGATCCTTTCCTCTTATATTCTTTAATATATTTTTGGGGTTGGGGGAGAGGAGGAAATCAGGGTTAAGTTACTTGCTCAGGGTCACACAATTAGTAAGTGTCAAGTATCTGAGGCCACATTTGAACTCAAGTTCTCTTGACTCTAGAACCAGTGCTGTATCCACTGTACCACCTAGCTGACCCTATTTCTTAACTCTTCTAGTGCCAGTAAATGCTAGCTTTTCCCAGAAGACAGCAATGTTTCTTGTTACCCTTTCCAAGACTGGCTTCTCTTTCTTTCTCTTATACCTTCCACCATCATCTCCATGTAAAAAGTCCAGGTGTCATCCTTGTTCCCCATTCTCCTCCACCATCATACAACAACCATCTCACTTCCTTTAAAGTTTCTATCTCTTCTATCCAGATCCTTGTTGCTGTCATCTAGGTACTCCTAGTTCATTTTTCTTCCTCCCCAATAAGTTCAGAATGCAGCTGGCTTACAGTCTGTTTCACTACCTCAGCCTCCCATTCCCTTTAAATATCCTTGTCTCTTCATTCTTAAATCTACTCACTTTACACAACCTCTTTCTTCAGTCTACCCAAACAACTCAGGAATACTCATACTTTATTCCTTTCATCAGGGAAATTGGAAGGGACCTCAGAGGTGGACATTGAGTCCAATTCCCTCATTTTAAAAGGGGAAACTGAAGTCAAGAAAAATTAGATGAATTGTCCAGGATCACACAGCTAACAGTGTTTGAAACAGAATTCAAATTCAGACTTTCCTGACTCTAAGAATAGCACTTTGTTTACTGTACCCACTCTCTGCTTCACCTCACTCTTCTGCAGTATGATCCACCAAATGAATTTTTTCCAGGTATTGGAATCCTCATTGAGACTTTCCCTAGTATTCATTTGGAGGTGGAGATGACCCTGGACTCTCAAAGGCTCTGCCAATAGCTCCCGAATTCTGACAATTGCTCTTGAGTTATAAAGATTTCAAGTATAGGCATCAGTGACTTAAAGTACATCTCTCAGGACTAACCTAATTCATTGTAGAGGTCAACTCCCACACTCAGGACTAACCTAATTCATTGTAGAGGTCAACTCCCACACTCAGGGTATATTGACAACCAGATTATCAATTTTTTTCCATATAATAATTTATGAAACCATAAGCAGTGTAGGGGTTGCATTCATTAGTAGATGGACTGCCCGTACCACTGAGATCACATATCTTTCAAGTATTGAAGTAATCTTATTATTAATTAATATTAATGAAATCTCCTGACTCCAGGCATTTTCATAGTTGAGGAAAGTAATGATATTTAGTCTGGTGAAGAAAATACATAGCAGGGATATGATGATGTCCTTCAATTATTTAATATACTGTCACCTGAAAGTAAGATAGTATATATTCTTTTTGGCCTCAACAAGAGCAGTGAGTTGGAAATTCCAATCAATCAATTAATCAAGGAAGCAGAGGTTGCAAGAAGAAAGAAGAAAGGATGAAAGAAAGGGAAAGAAAAGAAAAAGGAAAGAAATGAGAGAGAGAAAGGTGGGAAAGAAGGAATAAAAAAGGAGGGAGAAAGAAAGAAAATAAAGGAAGAGGAGAAGAAGAAAAAAGGAAACAAATTTTAATAATCATTTCTTGTTTCTCACAACAATGCTGGAACGTACATGCTATTATTATCCCCATTTTGTAATAAACAATAGTTAAATGATTTGCTCAGCACATAGCTAGTAAGTGTCTGAGTTTGGATGTGAACTCAGGTCTTCCCAGTACTTCCCATCCACCATATTCCTCTCTCCAATTGTAGCCCTTTATTTTCTTCAGTTATAAATAATTTCAGATTTAGAAACTCTCTTTGTTGAAAATGATTGAATAACTCCTCTATAACTTTACAGTATTATATCATTGCCTAGGAATACTGAGAGGTTAAGTACCTATGTTCACATAGCTAACCTGTGCCAGGAGCAACATTTGTGAAGTCAGGTATACCAGCTCCAATGCTGGCCTTTTGCTCACTATTCTATACAGCATCTCTCCAAATGATTAAGACTTTCCAAAATTAGAATGGGCTACTAACAAGCAATAGTTAGTTGTTCAAATGTTTGAACAAAAAGAAAAAGAAAAAAATAAAATTATAAGTGATGCTTGGGTGAAAAAAGGAGAATTAGATGCTTGATGTGATTATGCATTTTTAAAAAAAAATGAATGTTTTTAAGTATATAGTTTAAAAAATCAACCCAAAAATGTAGCCACAATTGAGCTAATTATTTCATTAAGCTGAAAATTTTATTTCACTAAATTATTTCATTAAAATTTTAAAGTTTTATTAAAACTTTATTCTTTATCTTGTGTTATTTGCCTTTGAATACCTATGGAGAGGGTTATAAAATTTATAATAAGAAAGCTCTTCTGATTCATTACTTTTCTCACCTTCTCCCTTCTACTTACAGGTCAGACTATCCCTACTATGTGTTGGAAGTTCCCTAATATTTGGCCCCATCCTGGGGAAGAGCTGGAGATTGTACAAGGTTTTCACCCAGCGGGTCCCAGACAAGAGAGTGGTGAGTCACTACTAAATTCATTCTGCTTTGTTGCAGAGGAAATTTGTTTTTTGTTTCAGTTGATGAGAAGAAGATGGAGAAGCCTTCTTCATATTAGTCTTGGCACCTGGCCTGTTACCAAAATAAACAAGGCTTCCAGAGGCAACAGGTCCCTATGCAGCTATGGGCTGGGTGGCTTTGTTCCAAAAGGCTATTAGTGGGTTCCATGACTCATTAACAATAATCCCCGATGAATTTGTCACCTAAGTTCTAGGAGTGCTGTGGAGGCAGTGTGGTGCAATGGAAAGAATGTTGAAGTTGGATGGGTTCAAATTTAGACTTGTCCAAATCCTCCTTGTTTGACTTTGGATAAGTCACATTACCTTAATGAACCCATTTCCTCATCTGTGAAATGAGGTCCCTTCCAATTCTAAATCTAGGTTCCTACTTGTTATTTGGCACAAGTGTGAGGATTGTCATAGTGGTACTTTGGACACAGCCCTGGTTAGGAGATTGAGTGGCTCCCCATGTGGGTATGCATGTATGGGTATGTTCCCTGTAGAATTGTAATGATCCCTGGTTAGATGTCCCAGCCTTTTCCTAGTTGATTTGAGAGCATGGTCCCAATACCAATACACATTTTTTTTTACTTTTAACAAAAAAGTGATAGGTTTGTAGATTTAGAGCTGGAAAGGACCTCAGAGACCATCAAGTCCAACTCTCTTCATATACATATAAATGTATATGTATATATATATATGTATTATGTATATGCACAGGAAAGAGACAGAGAGAGATAGAGAGAAACAGAAAAAGATAGAGGGGGGGAAGGGTATATTTGATGATGATACCAAAAAAAAATATTGTGAAGAGTGAGATAGAGGGTATATTTGATGATGATACCAAAAAAATATTGTGGATATTTTGCATCTATTTTCACTATTAATTGGCAGATGGGAAGGTTCTCCCAAGGAGAAGTTTATTCAAAAGGCTCATGCTGATCTAGCTCATGGTATATGTATAACCTATAAGGACCTTGGACTTAATATGTTGCAGATTATTAAAGACCTACAGTTGCTTGGACTGGTAGCAGTGCTGGTGATAGTTGATGTTATCCTACTTGTTACGTGGGTATTATCTGATCCTATCCAGTGTCTTCAAATTCTCCGCTTTACAGTGAGGGTAAGGAACCAGATTCCCTGGGAAATTTCTTCCCTGAGCTGAACTGGGTTGAGTAAAAGCCATTCTTCTGTCAGCATCCCATAGGATTCTATGACAATAGTCATAGAAAGTCTTAAAATGTAAAGGAACAAAGTGGAAAGGAAGGAGAAAAGACTGCATGATAAACAAAACAACTGTTTTCCTTGCATCAATTACTATGGCAGCCCTCTGAACCTTGCCGATATATTTCTTCCTGCTCTTCAAGAAACAGGTCTGCAAGACATTAGAAGTTAAGGGGTATGAGGGTGAATAAATGAAAAAAAAAGAATGAAAGGGCTTGTACTAAGTGCTTGCCATGTGTCAAGCATTGCCCTAGGATTAGAAGCACTAACCCTTTGTGTCTCTCTTAGATGACAGAGAGAGACATCACCTGTTCCGTGACCAAGACATACTTTTGTGCTTCCCTTTACTCTGATCTCTGGATTGTTCTCATTTTGGGATATAAGGTTGGTGACTATAACTCTGTGAAATACAGAACAGCTGTCAGATACTATGAATCATTTTAGGCAGTGTTCTGTGCATTTCAAGTTAAATATCTCAGCTACTCTGTGGAGCTATCCAACAAGAGTGAAATCTAATTTTTTAGCAAGACATTCACTATAGTTAATGCCTCTTACTTTTCCTGAGGGAATTGCTAAAATTTGGAGCTCTTAGTTTATCTGTGAGTGTATATGTGTGTCTATGTATGTATGTATACAGACATATGTGTATGTATATATATATAAAATGTGTGTTGTGTGTGTATATATATGTCTAGATAGAGATCTATGTGCATATTCTTAAAACATTACACTTTAAAGGCCATTTTAAAGGCCAAAGAATAAAGTTGTTTTTATGCTGCCATTATTTCCATATGCAAATAAATGAATATGCAAAGTATATGTGATTTCATCAGTTTGGGGAACACCTAGTATATGAAGTCCACAAAAATTAAAACTAGTCATCAACTTAGTAGACATATCCAAGAGAATTATTTGAGGCTCAGAGAAATTAAATATTCTATTAGCAAATATCTGGAGCAAGATTTGAATCCATGTCTTTCTGATCCTAAATCTGGCATTCAATTTATTATATCAAAATGTCTCTATTCTTTCTAAAGGTTAATTAATAATAAAAACAACAATAACATATTTAAGCATATCTCATTACAAAACATTATTGCATCTACTCAATGGGGTAATCAGGACAAAGGTTCACAGAATCAAATTCAAAGCAGGAAGAGACCTCTGAGGAAGTCTAGTCCAACCCCATACTTTACAAATGAGGCAACTGAGCACCCAAGGGAGAGAGTGTAATTTGCTCAAGATCCCATACGTAATAAAGAGACAGAGAAATGGAACCTGGTATCTCTTATTCCAAATCCATTGGGTTGTTGTTGCCATTTAATGTTTGATACACCTGGTTCACAATATGGGACCAGCAGCATATGTGTCCCTGACCAGGATTATTCTTTTTAAATACCAAACAATAGTCAAGGTTTTACTGTGACCTCTCACCTGAGGGTCATGACTTGGAGATTTTGCACATCAGTAAAATACTGCTATTATCAGGCTTTGGAGGAGATCCAGGTTTCTTGAAATTCTAACCTTATTAATTCTTACATCCATTTTGCAAAGAAAAATAATTTGTCCAAGGTCATATCAACTCTTCTCCAAAGCATCTTCTTCCATAGAGCTTAAATAATATTAACCTACATCACTGAATATTGGAGGAAAAGATTTAAAAATCATTGGCTGAAAGGCCATAGGCAAATACTTAGAGCAGTTAAGATCAACATTGTTACATGGTATTTTAACAAAAAAAGAGTAATCCTCATCAAAGCCATGTGTATTGTTGTTCCCATATTCTCATATCAGAAGAACTAAATTCAAATTCTGGGTTTTTTTTCACTTTATTATACTTAACCTCTCTGAGGCAGCTTGGTAGAGAAGAATTCAAAACAGTATCCTAGAATCAGGAAGAACTGAGTTCAAAGATGGCCTCAAACATTGTATGACCCTGGCCAAATCATTTGATCCCTGTCTCATTTTACTCAACTGTAAAAAGGGGAAAATAATAGTAGCTAAGTAGCACAGTAGATAAAGCACTGGGCCCCGAGTCAAGAAAACTCATCTTGATGAGTTCAAATCTGACCTCAATACTTAATTGCTAAATATTTTATACAAAGGTTTTTTTTTTCTTTTCTTTCTTTTGGGATAGGTACAATGAGGGAGGGGGAGATAAAAAAGTAAAGGTATGGGGAGGGAAAGAAAAGTAAGAAAATAGGGTCATAGAGGCTTTTTCAAAATGCACAAAAGGGAATGGAAGAAATGCAGACAAACAACAGCTTTGAGAAAGTATGTCAAATTTATTGCATGCATGGAGAGAGAGTCAAATTGTATTTGGTACCAAATGACAGCTCTATGTGAAATCTCCTTTTTCTGATCAGTTTTGTTTATAGGGGACTGCTCATCTTATCTTATATAAAAGTATAAAATATACTTTTAATAAAATAAAAGCAAAACTGGGAAATCAGTACCTAAGATAGGTACCTACACTGTAGGATTTTTGTGGGTCCCAAATAAGATAATAGGCATAAAGTACTTTACAAACATTTTTTATTATAACTTCCATTTATAACAGTGCTTCAAAGGTATGTAAAGTGTTTTTCTCCCAACAACCCCTTGATGTAGTGTGCAATTATATTCTCATTTTAAAGATGAGAAAACTGATTCTGAGAGAGTGTGACTTACCCAGATGGTAGGGAACCACATACTCATTATAATCAGAAGGGGATTTTAAGGGCCCAGATGACTCCCAGGTGTTTGTTCTACTAGTCTCTCACAATTCTGTCTTTACCCCATATCATCCAAAATTAGATTCACTCTTTGAGATTGCAGACATTCTCTACTGAAGGCACATGTTAAAATCAATGTCACATCTCTGTTCAAGTCAATTCACTTCAGCTTTGATTCTTGATTCCTCAGCTATCCTGTGTCTCATCAACATCCCCTTTTCTTCATGCCCATAGCCACCATCCTAGTTCAGTCCTTCATTCACTTAGATTATTTCAGTAACCTCCTAACTAGTCTCTCTGCCTCAAGTCTTTTCTCACTGCAATCTATCCATTACAGCTACCAAAATGATTTTCTAGAGTGCCGGTATAATCATGTACTCAATAAACTCCAGTGGCTCTCTAGTGACACTGTGTTCAAATATTATTTCATCTTCCTCTCATCCCATATAAATTTCTATTTTGTACAAGATTTATACTGCACGTAATAGATTTAGAACTAGAGAGACTTAGATCATCAGTCTCTTCATTTTATAGATAGGGAAACTGAGGCACAGGGAGATGAAATGATATCCTCAGGATCATATGTCCAATGAATGTCTGAATCAGAATTCAAATCCAAGTCTTCCTTTAAGTTCAAGGTTCTATCAACTGTTGTCAGACTGCCTCTTTATATAATTTTACATGTATGTAAAATATAAATAATTCAGTATATGCCTTTTGGGGTGTGCACTCAAAGCATTTTTACTAATGAAATACATGATCAAACACATTTGGAGACCATGGCTCAGAGTCACCACCACTTAACCCCAAATTATTGCTCTTAAAAATTTCCCGGTGACTTTGTTCTCCTGCTCCTGCAGAATGTTTTGCTTTGCCTGGACCCTATTGTAGTGGTTCCCTATCTCACTCTTATAAATGCTTGATTCAGAACTGACTCTGATATAAAGGTCTCATATTACTTGATTTTCAGTTAAATCTTTCATATCACCCTGCTTAGACTTCTTTCTTTCCCTCATCTCAATCTCTTGTTTCACACTTTTACTTGTGCAATTCTTCCTTCCATTAAATGCTAAATTCCTTGAGAGCAATGTCTGTGCCACATTTTGGAAACTTTGGAGCCTAGTGCAGTAGCTTCAATTCAATTTAACAAACATTATTAAGTACTTGTCTTATACAAGACACTATTTCTGGTACCATGGTTATACAAAGATGAGAAACAGAACCTGATATCAAGGAGATTACATTCTATTAGAGTGGTTAATCCTCTGTTTTTTTGCTGAGGCAATTGGGGTTAAGTGACTTACCCAAGGTTACACAGCTAGGAAGTGGTAAGTGTCTGAGGTCACATTTGAACTCAGGTCTTCCTAATTTCTTTGTAGTACTCTCCCACTGCATCATTTAGCTGCCCCTGAGGGATTAATTGTAGTATGTTGTTCAATCATGTCAAACGCTTTGTGATCCCCTTTGGGGTTTTCTTGGCAAAGGTATTGGAGTGATTTGCCACTTCCTTCTCCAGCTCATTTTCCTAAGAGGCAAATAGCTACTAAATGTCTGAGGCTGGATTTGAACTCATGAAGATATTGTCTTTCTGACTCCAGGCCTGGTATTGCATCCAATGCACCACCTAGCTAGCTCTACTTCTAGTATATAGATAAGCAAATAGAAAATAATTTGAGAAGATGAGAGCAAATGAAGAAAGGCTACCTGTGCTACCTGAGCTACATCTTGAAGGAAAAAAAAGGATTTTTAAAAATGAAAGTGTCTATCAGGCATTCTGGAACAGCCCATTCAATGATACAGAGATGAGAAATTGAATTTTGAGTTTAAAGAGCATCTAATAGGTCAGTTTTAGATGAAATGAAAAGTATGCACAAATATGAAATAAATCTGAAAAGAGAAAATGGAAGTAGATTGTGAAAGATCTGAAATGCCAAAGAGAAAAGGAGTTTATTTTATCTAGAATTACTTAAACTACCTGATCTGTGCTTTAGAAATGTTCATTTGGTAGCCAAATGGAAGATGAATTGAAGAAAGGAAAGAATGGAGGCAGGAAAACTAACCTGGATCCTGTTGTAATAGTCTAGGAAAGAGATGATGAAAGATTGAATTTATGGATGATATATGCTTGGGAGGCAAGATGTGGGTGATGATCTAGCAAGGAAGGCCAAGAAGAAGAGATTGCACAAGTAGGAAGAGAACCATGAGCTTTGCACAATGATATATGCTTCATCCATGTTTAGTGAATAATCATTGATTGAATGAAGATTGAATAATTTCAATCTAAATGAAATAGATTGTAAAGATGGAAAGAAACAAAGACCATCTAGTTTAATCTCTTCATTTTACACATAAGGAAACTGAGGCCCAAATAGAATGAAGAAACTGCCCTAAGGTCACATAGTAAAGTTTTCTGAGTTGGAACTAAGATCCAGTCTACTGAACCCAAGTCCAGTGCCCTTCTACTTATTCCAGGCTTCTTCATTCCCTTAATAATTCCTGTATTAATTAAATGTTTTGTTTTCATTTTAGTGAGCTTAATAGTTTCATGTTTAAAAGTAAAGAACAAAAGAAGGAGCCAATTATTGGAAAACAAACTGAGTCTGAGTTTAGGACCTGCTGGAACATTTTGAAGATTTCTCATATATCCCCTCTTCATTTTTTCTGTCTCTTTCCCCATACACACTTTTACTTCAGGTCTGTGTTTATAAAAGATTACATGGCAATTGGATCCATAGTCCCCCAGGCTTAAAGGATGAGAAATGGCTTGGACAAGACTACACTATTGGGGATCTTGGCACTATGCTTTAGAAAGTGCTTAGGCTGTCCATGATAACCTAACCTCTGATCAGCAGGTATTGGTTAACTCTGGGCTAGAGTGAAATTGGAAGCTATTGTCATCATTGTGCTCTCAGCAGGGATGCATATGTGCAATTAATATAGGGACAGAGAGAAAGTCTTTTTCCAATCAAAAAAAATTCTCCCTTAACTTTGGTTGAATGAAGGTTTGGATCCCTATGAATGAAAAATAAAACCAGGAGAACAATTCATATCAATACTGTAACCAATAACAACATTGTAAAGACAAACAACTTTGAAAGACTTAAGAACTCTTATCAATGCAATTACCATTGCATTTTATGCATTCCAAACACCAATGATTCCAAAACACCAATAATGAAAAATTCTATTCACTGGCTGACAGAGGGGTGACACATTGAATATGCATATTTTTGGACATGACCAATGTGGGAATTTATTTTTCTTGGTTATGCGTATTTGTTATAGGGGGTTTGTTTTTTCTTTATCCTTTCTCAATGAGAAAGGGAAGAGAAAGAAAGGGGAAACACCCTTGTTAATTGAAAAAAGTTCATTTAGAAATGTTAATCTCTCATGAGGTTCAAGACTGAACTGTTATCAATCATCAGAGAGACAAAATACTATAGTAGAAAGATTATGAGACTTGGTATTAAAAAAAAATACTTGAGCTTTAGAGTGTAAAATGAGATTTTTTTTTTGACCTGACCAATGTGGGAATTGGTTTTATTTAACTGTAATAATAAATAATAAACTGTAATAATAAAATTTTTTTAAAAAATTATTTTTCTTTTATTTTCAACATGAAGTGAGGTGGGATGGAGAGAGATTGATTTTTGTTGATTGAAAAAAATATATTTATATATTTTTCAAAAGACCTCAGTTTGAATTCCAGTTCTACTTCCTAGCAGTGTGACTGTGGGCAAGTTCCTCTACTTCTCAAAGCCTCTCTTTCCTCGTTTGAAAAATGGAAATAATATACTTACAGGAGTGCTTTATGAGGATAAAGTGTGATGAGAGTAAAGTACTCCTATAAATATAAGGCATAGTTCTGTTTTAACTCCTGAGGGTGACAACATCTCCATTCAAATGAAGGAATTTCTAATTTTGGAATTTTGTTCCCAATGGCAGACTGTTAGGGAAGGGATTTTTGGAAAGAGGGAGAGTTTCACAGTTTCCCTCAAAATCACACCATATATTCTGTCTGTGCATATAATAACATACTTCCTTACTTCTAGGATCTGTGATTTTTGGATGTAGAGATTTTTTTCACCAACAGAAATCACTGCTTCTCTAAAACTTAGAACATCATTTTAAAGAATTACTATAATTGTGGTCATCCCTACAAATGAATCTTTCTGACCTTCCTGAGCTGGTCCTAAAAGGAGAGCTCCACAATCCATGATCAGACCCATACTCAAACTTTTCCAGCTTGCCAAGATTTGTCATAGCTTGCCTTTGGCTGGCATAGATTTGGAAAATCCTAAATTGTCTCCATGCCCTGAGGAGACCTCATAGCAGGACTTATAATAATGAAATAATTGTTTGGTCCAGCCCTATCATTTCATTATATCAAAGAGCTCCCGGTGAGTGAACTTCCTCCACCAATATAGATTGATCATATAATTAGAGTCTGCATAATTAATGGCTAAGTATTTTGCCTAGAATTCTAATGCTATTATTTGTCACAGGAAGGCTTTGAACTCGGGTTTTTGTCTATTATACTAAGGAAATCAATATCAATAATGTGATCAATAAGCCAAAAAACATTTTTTTGTTCAGTGGTATCCAACTCTTTATGACCTCTTTTGGGGTTTTCTTGGCAAAGACATTGGAGTGGTTAGCTATTTCCTTCTCCATCTCATTTTACAGATGAGGAAACAGGGAGGCAAACAGGGTTATGGGACTTGCCCAGGGTCACACCAGCACTAAGTGTTTGAATCTGAATTTGAACTTAGCTCTTCCTGACTCCAAGCCTAGAGCCCTCTTCACTTTGCCACCTACCTGCCAAAAAGCTTTTATTAAGAAATATAAGTATAATAAAGAGATCATCCCTACTCAAAAAGTGCTTACTTTCTAATGAGGAGACAACAAGGACATAGATAAGTATACAAGTAATTATAAGGAAAATAAATACAAATTACAACACCATTCATTATAAAAAATAAATAAAATAAAAACCCACTGCAGTTACAAAGCATTTTTATACACATTACTGTATATTCTTGACTAAAGGAAACAGTATGGGCAGTTAGATGACACAGTGAATAGAGCACTGGCTCTGAAATCAGGAGAACTTGAGCCTCAGACACTTAAGTGTCTGTGTGGCATTGGTCAAGTCATTCAATCTCTATTGCCTCCAGAAAAAAGAAAAAAATAGGCTTGTGTCTGGCATTTGAGGGATCAATCAATCAAGAAACATTTATTAAATGCCTACTTTGTGCCAGGCACTAGGAATACAAAGATAAGAATGAAAATTCCTGCCACCTAGGAGTTTATATAATATCAGAGAAAATAACATGTACACATAAGTAAATACAAAATAAATACAATGAAATGGTTTTTGCTTAGAAAGTAGAGGAAAAGACCTTTCATAGGAGGTGACAATTGAGTTAAATTTGGAAGGAAGTTGCATATTCTAAGGAGGGTGTTCCAAGGGTGGGACAGACTGTTCCATGACATGGATTCAGGAGACAGAAGACTGTGTATAAGGAACAGCAAATAGACCTGTTTTTCCTGGAATTCCAGATATGTTTGACTAATCAGGAATGTATGGACTTGTATTTACCAAATGCTTGAATATTTAGTAACTTTGAACACTTAACTAGATTACAGGTCACATAGTATTAGAGATAAAGGAACTAAGTTAGGTAACTTCTAAGTAAATCTTCTAGTTCAATTCCTTTGGTTTACAGATGGAAATGATATATATATGTATAATCTATAATAATAATAATATTTAATAAATATATAAAATAAAACTATATTTAAAAATATAGCTCCACCAATATTCTTTTTAGTCATCTTTCAACCCCAATTTTCATTCAAAACAGATCAGATGCCTACTATGGATAAGGCACTGGGCTAGATGCTGATGAAAATACAAATACAAAATTTAGATCCTGCATATGAGTAGCTTACAATATGGTAAGGGTAGGAGTTATTCACACTAGTATGTTGTACTGTGCAGAATGAAACAAACAGAACCAGGAAAACAATATAGACAGAGTGCAACAATATAAACAGAAATAGCAACAGCAGCCAAAACAGGCAAAGAAAAAATCCTGAACCTGGACATTATAAAAAATGACCAAGTCTAGCCCTGAAAAAGTTTAGAAAATACATCTTCCTCCCTTTTAGGTAGAAGTGGGGGACTATGGAGGTGAAACATAGCATATAATCTTTAATATGTGATATATTGGTTAGTTTTTGTTGACTTGCTTTTTTTGTTACAAAGGATGGCTTGGGATCATGTGAAATAAATATATTTATAAATGAAAGTGATTTTTATAAGTATCCCTAAAAATTTAAAAAAAAAAAAGTATACTGCTAGTACCTATTCTTACTCATCTGAGTATTTGCAACAGAATTAGACTAACTTAAAGATTTTTCCCAGTATCTAGAGGCAGTAATTAAAGTCTAATTCTGTTACTGTCTATTCCTCAGAAATATTTTCATATTCTTCACCTAAAGTATATCCATTTTTGACTTCAGGGTATAATCCTGCTCTTTGGTGCCTACCTGGCGGGGCTGACAGACCATGTTAGCTCTCCACCAGTGAATCAATCCTTGACGATCATGATTGGAGCCAATCTTGTCGTGCTAGTTGCTGGGCTCCTTTTCTTGGTCATTAGATTCTTCCATGATTGGCCCAATCTTGTCTTTGGACTCACAGCTGGAGGCATCTTTGTTTGTACAACGACAATCAACTGCTTCATCTTCATTCCACAAGTGAGTATGCATGAGAGTGATGAGTTTTTAAGAACTAATGGCAATTATGCTCAATTGTTGGTCTTGTTTTTTTGCCTCCTTCCAGGTCCAGCTATTTTCATAGTTGGAAGTAAACTGAGTGAAAATCAGCCTGAATGCAGACTGGATTCAAATCTCATCTTTGGCATGTCCTAGTTCTATGACCCTCAGCAGATCATTCACCTCTCAGTGCCCCCCAAGATCTTCTCTAAGATTACAATTTGTGAAAGAATAGTTGATCTGTTTTGCTGGAGGGAGTATACTCATAAGGGCATCCCATATCAGTGAAATCAGAAGTGTAGACAATGTCCACCCCCAAAAGAAGGGTAGCTGGTATTCAGTGGTATAGGTGGTTTACTATTGGTCAGTTGACCTTAGAGAGCCATATAGTTTTAACTTTTTTTTTAAATTTTCATTTTAATTTATTTACTTAAAAATTAAATACAAAATAGAAAAAGAAAAAAATTAATAAGTGTACAACAGAACATGAGAGGATTAAAATATGAAGTGATAAATTTCTATTTCAAGAAAGTCTATATAATAAATACTATACATTGTGTTCAGAATTGTCCATCTTTGTTTCCTTGTAGGTTTTCTTTTGTTCTCTTCTGTGCATTTTTTACTTAATTTCTCTCGCTTCCTTTCCCTCCCCCAAGAAGGCTATAATTAAATATGGATATCTTTATATATATATATATATATATATATATACACATACATACATATATTCACATTTACATATACATATATATATACAAAGATATCTATAATCATACACATATATGTGCATATATATTTAAAGACATCTATGTAAGATTGTACTGTCTTCAAATTTTAGTTCCCTCATCTATAAAATTAAGAGATTGAATCAGATAATTCTAAGATCCCTTCCAGCTCTGAATCTCTAAGTCTATGATCACTGCTGGTAAGGAAGCAAGGCAAAGTGAATAGAAGGTTGACTTTGGAATCAGGAAAACCTATGTTTTAGATCAGCAGTGCCCCAGGCAACTAAAGCTATATATTGTACTTGCTCTACATCTGTGAAAGGAGTTGCTACTGGAACTTGTCCATACAGATTAAGTCACAAGTCCAGAGCATGCATTACTAGACACATCAGCAGAAATCAGGGCCATGAGGGAATGGGACATAAGACATGTATATTTCAGTAAAAAAAAAAAAAAAAAGAAAGAAAGAAAAGAAAAGAAAAAGGAGGAGAGGCAAGAAAGGCCTAAACTCTAGAGCATGAAGTGCTATTTGAAGAGTAGAATTAGGGTATTGAAGATTGAGACTAGGACAAATTAGATGCCTCCAAATAGAACCATTGATGAAATTCCTATGTCTGCTCTTCACGGTAATTTTTCATGGTCTTTATAAGCTTAGTATCATTGAAAAAGAATAAAAATTTTTTCTCAATATCAATTCAATAAACTCTTATGAAGCACCTACTATGTACCAGCCACTGTGCCAAGTACTGGAGATATAAATAAGAAAAAGAAAATTGACCTCAAGGAGGGTCATAAAAAATATAATGGGGTAAGACAACAAGGAAGTTTTAAAGGTAAGAGGAAGAAAGTGCTTGGCTAGGGGCATGCTGATAGTGGATCTGAATCCAAACTATACAACTGATGGGAAATAGCTGATCTGTGAGCCCTGCTTTTTAATAGAAAAGGAAGAAGGTTTTTGCTCCACTCTCCAATCAAAGAGGCATGGGCTACAGATGAGTCCCAAAGAATAATGATGCCTACTGATGAGTTTTTCCTGGAAGTATGAAGATAACAAAGTCAAATCCAAAAGAAAGAGAGGCAGAGACAGAGACAGAGAGACAGAAACAGAGAGATAGAGACAAAGAAGAGAGAATCAAAGAACTTTAAAGTAAATATAACCATATTCAAATATCCATTGTTAAGCTATTCAACTATGGTTGTGGATTAGTCCTCTCTTTGCATCTTTGAGTTAATCCAAATATGGAACTCTCTCCACAAGAAAAGAGCAGTAGTGTGTCTGCAACTCTACAGTCTTAAAGAGGTGCCTGGGACACTAAGAGGTTAAGTGACTTGTATAAGTGTCCTAGGAAGGACTTGAATTATTACGCTATATTCTATACATCCACTAAGGAAGGAAAGCAGAAAGTTAGAAAAACAATTTTTATAGCCAGTGTTTCTGATATTTCTATAATATATAGAGAAGTGAGTCAAATTTGTAAGAATACAAGTTATTCTCCAACTGATAAATGGTCAAAGAATATGAACAATTTTCAGATGAAGAAATTAAAATCATCTATAATTGCATGAAAAAAAGATGCTCTTAATCACTATTGATTAGAGAAATGCAAATTAAAGCAACTTTGAGCTTCTACCTTACACCTCTCAAATTGGCTAAAATGACTAGGAAAAGATAATGATAAATGTTGGAGAGAATATGAGAAAGCTGGGACACTAATGCATTGTTGCTACAGTTGTAAACTGGTACAGTCATTCTGGAGAGCAATTTGGAACTTTGCCCAAGGGGCTATGAAACTGTGAGTATCCTTTGATCCAGCAGTGCCATTATTGGGTCTGTATCCCAAAGACATCATAAAAGTCAGAAAAGACCCATGTATGCAAAAAATACTTTTTGTGGTGGCAAGAAATTAGAAATTAAGTGGATGCCCATCAATTGGGGAATGGCTGAATAAGTTATGTTATATGAAGTTAATGAAATATTATTGTTCCATAAGAAATGATAAACAGACTGATTTCAAAAAAGCCTGCAAAGACCTACATGAATTGACGCTGAGTGAAGTGAGCAGAATTAGGAAAACATCATACGTAGTAATAGCAAGATTGTGTCATGATCAACTATAACAACTTCTTAGCAAAACAATGATCTAAGACAATTCCAATAGACTTTGTATGAAAATGTCATCTGCATCCAGAAACAGAGCTGTGGAGACTGAAGGCAGATTGAAACACTCTATTTTCACTTTTTTTTTCCTTTCTCATAGTTTTTCCCAACTATGATTGATTTGTCTTTCCCAACATGACTCATATGGAATTACGTTAAAAATTATTGTGCATGTATAATTTAAAACAAAATTTAATTGCCTGAGTGATATACAAGGTACTAATAATAGAGGCAAAACCCAGACAGAAATTAAAACATGTTGCCCTTGCCCTCAAGGAGCATACATTCTACTGAGGATTGGGGGAAGGGGAGAGATTCAATACACACACAAATAATCCAGAAATTGAGAGGCATTAACAACTAAGAGAGCAGCCTGTGGCCTTAGGCAAAACATCTTAACTCTAGAGGCTTTAGGTTATTTCATCCTAAAGTGAGGGATTTAAATTAGAACAGTGGCTCCCAAAAGTGTGCTGGTAAATATTTAACAATTGGCTCTCTGGAAAAAAAAACATATATATATGCACAAAAGACTTTTAAGCTTAATCTGCATTCTTAATACTTTCTCCAACACTTTCTTAAATCAACAAAATAATAAACCAATTCACAATTTGTAGTTTGCTGATTTCTAAAGCATAGAAATTCACACCAAAAATTTCACAACTCCTAGATATATGTATCCTCCAAAGGTTTAGCAAGGGGTATAGAATATTTGATAAATAAGTATATTACTTTATTGAAATTAAAGGCCATCTTAATTTTATTTCTTATGTGTATATGTGTAATAAGTCCTATGATTTATTTCCTTTCATATTGCAAGGAAGTACCATGAGGTTTATTGAAAGACAAGAGTTATGGAATCCCCAAGATAGTCTTGAAGGATCTCTAAAATCTCTTTTAGCTCTAACTCAATGAAAGCTATCTTTCTATGTATTAGCCAGTAATTAGATAATTACTAGTAACTAGATATTAGTTAAGAATTAAGGTGTTCATTAAGAAGACCCTGACTAAGGTAGAATTGTAGAAATATTTGCATATCAAAAGGAAAGTGTATCAGAAAGAGGATCTGTAGATTGTGAACAGAAAACCTCTTTCAGTTTTTAGTCCTTATTAATTAAATTCACTCTGCTACTGGGAGCCAAGACAGGACTTACTTAGATACTCTGGTCATCCCTGCCCCCTTTTGAAAGAAATAAATAACTAAAACTTGCAGGATCAAGCTGTCCCTTTTCCCCCTACACACACACACACACACACACACACACACACACCACACACACACACACACAATTGAATCATACAGTTATAGATTTCAGACTGGAAGGGACCTTAAAAGGTCATTGAGTCCTGCAGTGTGCTAGTAAATATTAAACACCCAACTCTCAAATACATATATAAAATATATATTATATTATATACATACATACATACATATATACATACATACTAGAATATACTTTTAAGTTTAATCTGAATTATTAACATTTTTCCATTACTTTCTTAAGTCTAGATAATTAGCAAAATGATAAATTAAAGCCTTGACTTGAAGCTTTTGCCAATTTTCTAAGGTGTAAATTCACACTGAAAACTTAATCATCAGTTCTCCTGAGTTGATTTGAGCTAGTTCCAGCACACCCCTCATTTTATAAATGAGAAAACTCAGAATGAAAAAAGTTAGTTGGATTATCCAGGGTCACACAATTGATAAGGACCTAAGACAGTATTTGAGAAACTTCCTTTAGAAATTTAAGGATACTACTCCTTATATACAGTTACTCCTGTAACTGTTTTTTGACATGTATAATTATTGCATCATTGTGGGGCACAGGTGGACCTAAAAGGATAAAGAATGGTTAGGAATCCTGGCTCTAGATTATAGTAATAGAGCCACATTGGGCAAAGCTAACATTATTTCCATTTTCCAGATGAAGAAACAGGGACCCAGAGACATTAAATGGCTTACCTCACATCACACAAGTAATGTCATCAAACCTGGTAATAGCATAACCAGAACTGGAAATTAGATCTTTTCATTCTTAAGCCAATCATTATGTGCCAGGTATTGTTCGAGGTGATGGGGATGGGGATGGGGATATAATGACAAAAATTAAAAGTAGTCCTTGTCCTCAAAAAGCTTACATTTTATTGAAAGAGTTTTGTGCTTATTCCAATAAACCACACCTCCTCTTATCTAAAATATAGTATGGAGGTATATTCAGATAAATATACATATACACATAAGAAAACATGAGTCATAGGCTAATTTCCAATTTTATACTGAAGATCTGTAAAATCAAAAGGCTTTGACTTCTTGAGGTAGAGAAGAACAGAAGCTATTGTTGGGAGTAAGGATTGAGAAAACTAGAAATCTTAGCTTTTCTTCTTCTGTCTTTTACCCTTTGACCATCTCCTTCTCTCTTCTTTCCACTATTCTTCCTAGTTTTTTTTTCTATATCTCCTATTTCTATTTCTCTATCCTCTAACCATTGTAGTACACATTTTAGTTTTTGTTGTATCTTACATAGTTTTCTGTTTCTCCTCACCATTTAAAGGTTATGAATTGTACATTCCACATTTATTTTAAAAAACTAAAGTTGTTTCATAGTTTGACTTTTGTTTATGTGTGACTCATAATGGCACCATGCTGACTTTTGATTGAATAGAGTCTTCTCTTGTGGATAATGAATTACGGCTACTGAGGAGGAGATAGATGTCACTAAGTGTGAGCTTTGAAATAATTGTTCCAGACAAATGGGAAGACTTCCACAAAATTTCCTAGACAGAAAGACTACATGTGGGATCAGAGAAATTATTTCTTTTTTTGTTATCCTACCTGGAATTGTGTGGTAGAGTGGGGAAAAATACTGATTCTGGATCCCAAAGACCAGTGTTCAATCCTTGCCTCTAAATGCTTACCTTGCAGAATAACCTCCTTGTTCCCCAGTTTGCTCATCTGCAAAATGAGGGGGTTGGACCAGATGGCCTCTGAGGCTTTTTCTAGCTCTCAAGCTATGATCTTGTCACAGAAGGTGGGTGTAGTTGAGTAATATTGGAAGAATCTGTTAGTAAAAGGCCATGAGTTTTGGGGACTGATCCAGAGAACCTGTAGTAAAGCCCAAAGGGCCGGATGAAACCAAGTGATACTGATGAAGAGACATGCATGCCAAAAAAAAATGTATTTTATAATTGAATGGCTGCTGGCAAGTTTTTAAGGAGTGTAAAGATAGCTATTGTCAATCATCAAGGTAATAGCTTCCAAGTCAGTCTTTGTTTCAGGAAGCCCTCCAAGGTCCCTGTTTTAGTACCTGAGGCTAAGGCACCACCATGACATACTAGCAGATATGTCTGTTATCTTAAGCCAGTTTGGGAATTAGGAGCAGGCCAAATGAGGCTGCCCTCGGATGGCCAGAAGAGTAAGTAGCCCTTCACCTGAAGTCTATGAATTTTTAAAAATATTTTCATAACTGTATTTCAATATAATTGGTTTCCTTCACAGTCCTATAGATTTTACTTGTCATTTAAAAATATTATTCTGTAAAGGTTTCACCAGAGTATCAAAGGGATCCAGAACACAAATGAAGCTAAGAGTCCTTAATCTATCTTTTCATACCATGCCTTTGTATCTCTGTACATCAGTCTTCCAGGTAAGTTCTAGGAACATTCAAGGACAAGGGTCATGGGCGGGCCAAGGTGATCAGAAAAAAAGTGGCTCCTGTGTCCATGGACTCACTTGACATTTCCTTCAGTGGGCATCCACCAGGTGGCAACAGTGTCTCTCAAGTCCCAGCCTAGGTATGTGACTTTCTGCAAATGCAATATCAACCTGGTCTCTGTCTTTTAAAATCCCTACCTCCCAACAAAGCTCAGCTCAAAATGCCACCTTTTCTTATGCCCCTAACTGTTAGTATCTGACTTCCACCAAAAAAATTGTATTTACCATATATATTTACCCACTTATATATGAGCCTTTTGTTTTCTTTTATAGAACATCAGCTCCTTAAAGACAAAACCCCATGCATTTTACTTTATATCAAAGCATCTAGCACAATGTTGAGCATTTAGAAGTGCCTAATAAATGTTTGCTGATTTATTGATAACACTATTTGGACTTCCATTTCTTCAGATTATTGCTCCAGTTTTGCTTTTCTGGAGATATTTTCCTTGTGCAGTCAACTAGCATAAAGACAAATGACTGGTGTTTGTTGACTTCTGTCAATTGGCCAATCAATCAATAGACAATTATTAAGCACCTGCTACATGCTAGGCAATGTACTTAGGAATATAAGGAAAGATAAAAATATAGTGCCTGAGCCCTGCCTAAATTCATCAAGCAAAGAATGTTTTCAGAAAGACTAAGCACACTATTGTTGCTTAATAAAATGTGAAATAGGGAGACTTGTATACAAATAGGAATCATTTCACAGTGAAACTATTCTGATATTTGGGATATACTTGCAATTCTGAAGCAACTCTATGCATTGTTAATGACATAATACATCAGCTCTGATTTGATGGATGACTAATGGGAGGGATCATCAGTTTAAAGTAAAAAGAAACTTCAATGCTCATCTAATCCAATCCCCTCATTTTACAAATGAGGAAATTGATCTCCAGGGATGATAAATGACTCATCCAACATCATAAGATATGGTTTTTGTCCTTTGCCTTTTTCTCCCTAATGACTGGTATCTTCTGTCTTTTTGATAAGAAACAAGCATAACAGATGTTCTTCACATTTTTTCTTCCTTTAATAATTCAAAGTATCTATGATATCATTGGTATGGGTAATCCATCTACTGACCCAGATTGCAGCCCCTTCATGTCTTAGTACACAGGAGTTGTCATTTATTGTCACCTAGTAACCAACCATTTTTAGTGATGAGCCTCTCCAAATTTAGCTGCCCTGGTCCTGGGATAGCAGACACATATCCCATTGCCAAATTCTTACTTGAAACTCTTCCAGCTTGGTAGGAACTGCTAGAGTTTGTATTCTGCTGACATACTCTTCAAGAACCCCAGGTCATTTCCATACCATTAAGAGTGACTGAATTAGGACTATTATGGGCATACCTAGTCTTGGGATTAAAAAAAATTGATATCTTTGCTATGAACACATCTGGAATGATAAAGAGGTTTGCACAGTCCCTTTACAAAATATTTTATTATAATATTTTGTATTTCCAGTAGATTATGTAACTCCAAAAGAATTCACAAAAATCACATGAAAATTTTTGAATAATCCCTTATTTTTTTAAAAAAATTAGATGTTTTCAAGTCTTAGCTTTTCAGTAAATATAAAGGGAATAAAATACTTTTGGATTTATACCTAGTTATAGTGATTTTAGTTGCCAGGAGGGAAAGGCATATTGGCTTTCCCTTTAAACTAGTATGTCCTCTGGTGTCCTAATGAAAATAAACAGCATAATGTGGGCTTGTGAGCCATGGTTTTGAATGGATGCTGACACACCAAATGCCTCAAAACTATAATGGTTTTCTGGGAGTCCATGTGCTGTTTCTTTGATTGTATTTGTGTTTGTAAAAGAGAAAAAAAAATGTGTATGTGTTTGTAGACACACGCACTAATTTCTGAGTGTGTAATTTAATAAATAGTCTGTGGGGTTTTTTTTCACCCAACAGCTGAAGCAGTGGAAGCCATTTGATGAAGAAAACCAAACAGTTGGCCATATGGCAAAATACTTCAGCAGCCCCAGCAAAAGCTTCCATACCCCATATAGTGAAGAGCAGATCTACCATCTAATAGGGGAAAAGAACTCTATGAAAAAACTCCTAACCGAGGTAAGCTATATCCACTGGGCAGCTCAGTCAGAACAATAGGCAACCCCAAACACTTTTCTCTCTGATGCACCAGTGGCTATATCAGTAGTTTAATTATCCTCACCTTTTCCTTGATTTCCATAAGAAATTAGCACCAAAGATAACAGTGACTCAAAGAAATGTGGGTAGTTTTGAAATCAGTGGCATTGTCAAGAGTAATGACAAGATTAACCTTGTGTTCCCTGGTTGTCACGTCACTGACATCACTCAAAATGCTAGCCTTGGATGCAGGTGAGATCTAAGAAGGGTAGAGAAAACCAAACAAGGTCTTCTGCTGTCATGTTAGGACAGAATGAGGGAGAAGGCCAAGCAACCCACAAGCATCTTTTCCCTTTTGGTTAGACATTGGCAATGCTCCAGTCAAGCCTGGATATCTATTTAAGAGTCCAAGTGTTACTTTTCCCAGGCTGTGTCAGCATTACATAACATAGTGAGGTCAGCATCAGGTACATTAGAAAGATCAGGGGCTGGTGGAAGGGGGGCTCACTGTGACTTTTTACACTAGCTGAATTAAGCACAAAAGTTTGGGTTGGTTTTTTTTTAATTTTTATTGCAATATTTTGTATTTCCAATAGAGGATATAAACAAACACAGTTTTTGAGTGTGTGCTATTTGTAATAGGAGGCTTTGGCTTCTCCAATAGCAGTGTGATTAGATGTTTTTTGTTTCGTTTTTGTTTTTGTTCAATGGTTAAACTCATAAAATAATATAATCATAGCAGAATGGGATCCTTCTCTTCTCTAAATTTCTCCCCATTTAAGCATGCTCACTTGCCTGCCTGGTGTCTACTTGGAAGCTTTTGGGGTAGGAATAGAGGCAGCTTCCAGCTATTTATGACTCCTCATTGAGGGACTTGCAATGGGACATGACAAAGAATTCTGTAATTAGCTGCTGAGTCAGAGGAATTGATGACTTGGTAGACATACTAAAGGAGATTATCCTGCCCCTTGGCCTTTTTCCTTTCTGTGTTCTCAGTTTTGACTCTCCAAGAGTTACTATGAAACATGGGTTCCTCCTTGCCTCATCTTATGGGGACTCTATTACCATTCCCCACATGGGACCAGGGACTCAGTAAGGCATGCTGTCATGGGGGTCCTAGCTGCCTTTGACCCTGTCTATAATTGCTCTTCTCTAATCTTAGGCAAATGAATATCCCTGTGTGGGCTAGTCCATGAATTGAGCTTTCTGAATTTGAAAGGTACTAGGTTTCAACTTACCAGCCAATTAAGGAACTCTCTCAACTCAGGCTGTAAGCCCTTCAGGGATAATCATATGTAAGGAGAAACTGGCCCCTCCCAAGTTTCCACATGGTCTCTAGGAATGGAGAAAGAGCATATTCCCTGGGAAGAGGGAAATACAGGAAGGAGCTTTTATTACACTAATATCATATTGCTATTGTGTTTGTGTTATTAAAGCCATGATTAACTCTTTGCTGAATTTTCTTGGCAGAAACCCTAGAGTGGTTTGTCATTTCCTTCTCCAGTTCATTTGACAACTGAGGAAACTGAGGCAGACAAGGTTGTGACTTGCTTAGAATCACACAGCTAGTAAGTGTTTGAGGCCAGATTTGAACTCAGGAAGATCCTGACTCCAAGCAGTATCCCCTGGGCTACCTAGATGCTCTGATATCATAGGATCATAGATTTAGATCTGGAAGGAACCTTGGAGGCCATCTAAATCTTTCTGATATCACTCTTAATGTCAGTCTGGTCCAGGCAGCAGCCACAAATAGAAAAGAAAGTGAACATGGTCCTTTGTTTTCATATTAGAACACTGTGGTGGGCATCAGTTTTCCCTTTCTGAGAGCTTGACATAATTATGACTTAGAAAATATAGGTTTCAAACCTAAAAGAGAGGGAAGACAAAGAAATGCTCCATAGATCTCTTTCCCTCTTTTCCCATGTTGTCCTGTGCTCAAATCAGCACCATTTCTGTCAGAAAGATCTGGTCTTTTCCAGCTCTTCAGCATTCATGATTTTATTCCAAAACCAGATGTCTTTCAGCCTAGCAAAAAGAGAAAGATGGTCTTTAATACTAAGTGAGGAGGCTTCAAATAGGATTTTTAAACAGAAGAAGGAGAAGGAAGAGAAGATATGAGATGTGTAAGCACATAAAAGAGGGGGAAATAGCTAGGTGTTTTTCATTCTTAGTCAGCAAATGTCACAGACAGCAGAACGGATCTAGTCTTTAACCTCTGTGGTAATTGTGACATCCTCTGTGTGTGTGTGTGTGTGTGTGTGTGTTTTAGTCGTGCTATATCATCTTTCTCACAAGGTGAATGAATCTTCTGACCAAAGAGATGTCATTAGTTTAAGTGGGGGGAGGGGAACCACAGATGAGTACAAAGGAGGCTGCCGTAAGCCTTTTGTCTGCAGTGAGGTTTGCCCGCCTCGGTGGGGTGTGCCTCCCAACCACAGCCTGGGCCTTGGGGACTTGCCAGAACCCTGGGAGATGAGCCATGGGCTCAGATTAGGGAAATCAGCAGTCTTTTCCAGGGGGTAGCCTCTAGTCCCAGGCTAATTCTTGGGCCTATAATGGATTCCGGCATTCCTGATTTATAAACCCATTGGATAAAAATAATTGCCCTTCTCTCTCTCTTCTCCCTCCCTCTCTCCCTTCCTCTCTCTCTCTCTCTCTCTCTCTCTCTCTCTCTCTCTCTCTCTCTC
>JAJPUD010006550.1:56500-115268 GCA_023553655.1 Myrmecobius fasciatus
AGAAAAAAAAAACAACCTAAGAAGGAAAACAGAATGCATGGAAATATTCACAGAAAGCGTTAAAATGCTGTGTTGTGGTTCACTCTCAGTTCCCACAGGCCTCTCTCTGGATGTACACGACTATCTTCATCGCAGCACAACTGGTTTGAATCACATCATTGTTGAAGAGAACCATGTCCATCAAAATTGATCATCGTATAGTCTTGTTGCTGTGCATAATGTTCTCCTGGTTTTGCTGATTTCACTCAGCATCAGTTCATGCAAGTCTCTCCAATCCTCTCTGAAATCCTCCTGTTGGTCATTTCTTACAGAACAATAATATTCCATAACATTCATATACCATAATTTATTCAGCCATTCTCCAATTGATGGGCATCTTTTCAATTTCCAGTTTCTTGCCACTACAAAAAGGGCTGCCACAAACATTTTTGCACATGTGGGTCCCTTTCCCTCCTTTAAAATCTCTTTGGGATATAGGCCCAGTAGAAACACTGCTGGGTCAAAGGATATGCACTGTTTGATAACTTTTTGAGCATAGCTCCAGATTGCTCTCCAGAATGGTTGGATCCGTTCACAGTTCCACCAACAATGTATCAGTGTCCCAGTTTTCCCACACCCCCTCCAACAGTTATCATTATCATTTCCTGTCATTTTAGCCAATCTGACAGGTGTGTAGTGGTATCTCAGAGTTGTCTTAATTTGCATTTCTCTGATCAATAGTGACTTGGAGCACCTTTTCATGTGACCGGAAATAGTTTCAATTTCTTCGTCTGAAAATTGTCTGTTCATATCTTTTGACCATTTGCCAATTGGAGAATGGCTTGAATTCTTATATATTTGAGTCAATTCTCTATATATTTTAGAAATGAGGCCTTTATCAGAACCTTTGGATGTAAAAATATTTTCCCAGTTTACTGCTACCCTTCTAATCTTGTCTGCATTCATTTTGTTTGTACAAAAACTTTTTAACTTGATATAGTCAAACTTATCTATTTTGTGATTAATGATGACCTCCAGTTCTTCTTTGGTCACAAATTCCTTCCCCCTCCACAGGTCTGAGAGGTAAACCATCCTACATTGTTCTAATTTGTTTATAATATCATTCTTTATGCCTAGATCATGAATCCATTTTGACCTTATCTTGGTATATGGTGTTAAGTGTGGGTCAATGCCTAATTTCTTCCAGACTAGTTTCCAATGATCCCAGCAGTTTTTGTCAAATAGTGAGTTTTTATCCCAAAAACTGGGGTCTTTGGGTTTATCCAACACTAGATTACAATTGTCATTGAGTATTTTGTTCTGTGAACCTAACCTATTCCACTGATCCACTACTCTATTTCTTATCCAGTACCAAATGGTTTTGGTGACCACTGCTTTATAATATAGTTTTAGATCTGGTGCAGCTAGGCCACCCTCATTTGCATTTTTTTTTCATTAATTCCCTTGAAATTCTTGACCTTTTGTTTTTCCAGATGAATTTTGTTGTTATTTTTTCTAGTTCAGTTAAATAATCTCTTGGGAGTTTGATTGGTATAGCACTAAATAGATAGATTAGTTTAGGTAGTATTGCCATCTTTATTATATTCGCTCGACCTATCCAAGAGCACTTGATGTTTTTCCAATTGTTTAGATCTGACTTTATTTGTGTGGAGAGTGTTTTGTAGTTTTGCTCATATAGATCCTGACTTTCCCTTGGAAGATATATTCCCAAATATTTTATACTATCAATAGTTATTTTTAATGGAATTTCTCTTTCTATCTCTTGCTGTTGCATTTTGTTGGTGATGTATAAAAATGCTGATAATTTATGTGGATTTATTTTGTATCCTGCAACTTTGCTAAAGTTGTGGATTAATTCTAATAGTTTTTTAAATAGTTTTTTAGTTGATTCTCTAGGGTTCTCTAAGTAGACCATCATATCATCCCCTCCTTTCTTTCTTTTTCCTTCTTTCTTCCTTTCTTTCAGCCATCGGGGTAAGTAACTTGTCCAGGGTCACACAACTAGTAAATATCTGAGGTTGAATTTGAATCTCAGGTCCTTCTTACTCTAGGGTACTCTATCCACTGTACCACCTCTCTGCCTCTGTTACTGTATCTTAATGAGCAGTTATTAAGTACCTTTTATGTGCTAGGCACTGGAAGATACAAAAGACAAAAAAAATAATAATCCTTGCCTTTGAGGAGCTTTCAATCTAGGGAAGGAGGCATTGCATCTGTATAATGCTAGGTACAAAACAAATGCAACATAGTTGCCAAGAGCACTCTAGTGGCCAACAGTTCTATCCTTATGTGATGCTCTTTGTCTCACACAATTTCCAATCAAATAACATCACCAAGTGTACTCCCCTTATCAAATGGGAGCTAGGTGGTAGAAAATAGCCCCAATCTTGAGTTAAAAAGGCCAGAGATCAACTTTTGACTTTTACTAGGACAATTGACTTTTTACTTGGACATTTACTAGTTATATGACCCTGGGAAAGATATTTGATATTGCTCAACTTTAACTTTTTATCAACAAGAGCCCTGGCTTTACAGGATTCTTGTGAGAATCCAGTCGGAAAACCTATAAGTCACTTTATAAACCTTAGGTATATAAAAATTTAAAATTATTGTTCAGTGGCCCTCCCCAAGAAGCTTCTTGGCTGGTAGCTGACATTCCCAATCCCAACCTTATTTCTCATTTACTATAACACTATGAAGGAAAATACTAAACCATAAGATTTTCCAATATCCTCCTGTTACAGATGAGGAAACTGAGTTTTTGTTTTGTTTTGTTTGACTATGCATATCTGTGATAAAACAAAGATTTTGCTTTTCTTTTTCTTTTCAGTGGAATGGGGGGAAGAGAACACATTTCTGTTAATTAAAAAAAATTTTAAGAGGAGAAACAATTTGCACAAAGAACATCCTAAAGTGAATTAGTGGCAGAGGCTGAATTAGAACCTATGTTTTCTGATGTCATCACAGAGATCTAGCCAGGCTCAGCCTGTCCTCCAAGAGTATGCACTCTTTCCCCTTGCTCAACTTATATCTATTTGGATCAGAGGTTATGAAAGCACCATCCGAGCTCAGGTTTCCTTCTTTCCACACATATCATCTCCCTTGTATTTCAAAGGGACAGACCTTTTGCTCCTCCCTTTATCTATTTCCATAAGGATGTTCCTCAAATTCTTTATTCTGAGAAAGTGTGACTCACCCAGCCTGCCCCAGCAGGCATTACAGAAATTGCCTGGTAATAGGAGAGTTACGCCAACCCTCCTAGGTTTCTCTAGGTCCTGCCCATCTCCATCTGGTATTTGATACATTGGAATAAACCTAAGTAACTCAGAAGAGTAGATCCAAAGAATGTTAGTTAAAAAAAACACCTTAAGGATCATAGGATTAAGAGCTAGATTCTCTCATCTACTAGGAGCACCTAGTCATTAAAAAAGGTTCATTTCATAGGGGAAGAAACTGAGGCTCAGAAAAAGGAAAATAGGAAATTAATTCCTACCTGGCATAGAAAAAGAGTCATATTGCTTTTAGGCAGAATAAAAATCATTTAAAAATTTTAAGGATCTGATTTTAAGTAATTTCATAAAAAGATTATTCATTGTAACCAAAGACCTCTATAGAGTTTTAATTTAAGATACTTAAAACTCAGAAATAAGAATAGGTTTCTTTAAAGTAAAAAGTATTTTAGTAGATGAGATCATAAATTCACATAACCTTTTAAAAATTCAATTCAATAAACATTTATTAAGTACCTACAATATTATAGGTACTATGCTTATAGTTATTAGATATATAGAGACAAAAATGAAGCCATCCCAGTCCTTGGGTAGCTTTTATTCCATGCCACTAATATACAGGATGAACCTCTTTGTGTGTATCATTTCCCTCCTTTTTATTTAAGAGGAGAGGGGAATAATATAAAACAAGGTTTTTTTGTTTTGTTTTTTGGCTGAGGCAATTGGGGTTAAGTGATTTGCCCAGGGTCACACAGCTAGGAAGTGTTAAGTGTCTGAGGCCAAATTTGATCTCAGGTCCTCCTGACTTCAGGGCTGGTTCTCTATCCACTGTGCCACTCAGCTGCCCCAAGAGAGGAATAATATAAACTAAGATAAATACATAAAAAGTAATTTCTGGGGGAGAGAAACCTAAAACTAAAAGAATCAAAGACTTGTTATAGGATGTGGCTTTTGAACCTTGACGGGATTCTAAGACGTAGAGGTGAAAAGATATATCTGAAAATGGGGGAAAGAGATAGAATGGTGATTATGCCAATGTTCCCAAAGTTTCAATGCTGAAGGGTGCTACCTACCTACTGACTCCTGCAGGACACAAGATGTAGAATGAAGCATTCTATTTTTTTTTAAACATGGTTAATGTGGGGATTTGTTTTACATGTATATTTGTTACAAGGGTTTTATTTTTCCAGTTGTAGAGGGGTAAAGTGATGAAAAGGAGAGAAAATTGATTTTTGTTCATTGGGGAAAAAATAAAAAAAATTAAAAAAGAAATAGGAGGTCCTAAGTAGGGCCCATTAAGTGGGACAGTTTTGCCAGAATGAAGGAAGTCTGTAGTTTAGCTAAAAATAGACTATGAACGGTTCTATGGGGAATGATTTTTTGTAGTTCCCAGAGGTTTCCCTATAGATTACTTAGAAAGATTTAAAAAATATGTATGACCTGATCTGATGGAACTAAGTGCTCAGTTAAAAAAGAAATACACTCTGGAGTCAGTACACAATGAGAAAGAGACAGAAACGCACACACACACACACACACACACACACAGAGAAACAGATAGAAAGACAGAGAGAAAAAAAAAACCTTACCACTTTACTGATGATTTGACTTTGGTTTTTACAGAAAAATGCTGTGATTGAAAGCCTTCAGGAGCAAGTGAACAATGCCAAGGAGAAACTGATGAGACTGATGTCAGGCGAGTGCACCAATGATCACCCTAGTCGACCTGCCACTCCTGTTCTTGCTCAGGGAAAGACTAGCCCTAGTGAAGCCTCTGTCCATGGAGGTGTAGCAGCTGAAGGTCTTTTCAACAGTCCCTCCGATTCTGGTGGTGTCTTCCCAGACACACAATGCAGTCCAACTCTCTTCACTAGTTTACAGAGCCTTAAGGATTATGTAAAAGACCAAGACTCTTCCCCACAACACCAGGAACAGATTTCTGAGTTGGAAGATATATCTAACCATTTACACTTAGAAAATACCCAGAAGCAGCAGGCTCCCCAAAGTGGCATTCTGAAAGCAGATCAAGAGTTGGCATCCCTAAGCCAGAATCTTATACCAGATCTCAAAGTCAGAATTCCTCAAAGACAAAATCAGTTCAGAAATTCAGAAACAGAGCACTCATCAAAGATTAATTATGTGAGCAGTGAGATGCTTCAAGAGGTCTTACAAGAACTGAGCTTGGGCAAAATAACTTACCCCTCTTGTTCTCCCAGCCGTCCCCAATGCCTCAGCCCCAGGGTGCACCAAGAAGATAGTGTTGCCCACAGTCCCCAAAAGAGGTCTTTCTCTAATGACATGGGCATTAGCCCGTATATGGTTAGAAGGAGACGGGCAGCTCAGCAAGCCTCCATGCATTTCTCAGGGTCTGTGCCTTCACAAGCATGGTGCCTGATGAACAAGACAGTTTCCAAGACACAGAGTGGGCTAACGATTCAGAGGGAGAACAGGTTCAACCAGGAGCTCCAGGCTGGAAATCCTGAAGGACAAAAGTCCTTTTCATGGAAATCTTCCCTGCTTGCTCCAGCCCATGGTAGTCAGAATCCTCAAGCTGAGAACAGACAGAGCCAATGTGAAGATCATAGAACCAGAGTAAGAGTAAGAGATGGATTTCCAAACCAGTCTTCTTGCTCTGGTCATGTAGAAAATCAAGTTGCCCCTGTCCATTCCAGTAATCCACCAAATCTCCTCCGACTGGAGCGACCGCAGTTGAGCAGTATGGGCTGGCCAGTCCTGCCTTCCCTGTGTGATTATGGGGATTCCGAGTCCAGCAGCTCTGATGAACCATTCTGCCGCTGCCATCGGCCTTATTGTGACATTTGCTTCCAGAGTTCCAGTGACTCTGGTGACAGCAGCACCTCTGAGAATGATCCTGAATCAGCACAGGGCACAGCCCAGTGGGCCAAACTGTATGCCAGGTCCCACCCCATTGTGAACTTCAGAGAGGACTTGAAACCCACATTGGTATAAAAGCAGTGGAGCCAATCTATTTAGAAGGGTATGATGATCCCCTCAGAGGTCTGTGGGAGAAGCTTTTGACTTTATGGGAATGAATCTAAGTTCATTCAGCAAGTATTTATTAAGCCACTGTCTGTTCATGACCAACATACTGTGTGATCTTGGTCAAGTCATTTTTCCTCTTTGTGATTCAGTCTCTCCACATATAAATTAGAATGCTGTTACCTGCCTTGTCACTACCTCATAGGGGTTCCATGACAGTCCCCGGTGGGATGTCTGCAAACCATTAAGCTGCTGATAGACAAATTTTAGTTCTGCCTAATCAAGAAAAACTTCTTAACAAATAAAGTTATCCTAGAGAAGAATGTAAAACCAGGAGACAGGGGCAAAAATAAATGAGTTCCTCATTCCAAGAGCTTAGTAAACAGAAGTTGAATCCCCACTTGCTGGAGATGTTGGAGATATATATGTAAAGGTTTTCTTCTGAGACATGTATCAAATTATGGAAGATCCCTTCCTGCTCTGGGACTCTATGGTTCTATAAGGTACTTTGAAATCCTTGGGTAAAAGATATGTATGAGTACAGAGTTTGTGTTGAAACTATATTGGTTGTACTGAATTCTTTGGTACTTGATGAATACTTATTGAATGAATGGATAAATGGATGCATAAAAATCTCCGGAGCCAATTCAGTGCCAATGGCACTTTAGGTGAAGTTGATACTTTGGACAGAATGGGTTCTGTTTTGAGAATAAGTATACAGGCTCAAACAATCCTTTATATCCCAATCATTCCCCTCTCTGAAAAAGACATTGATTTTAGTGCAGGGCTAATAGAAATCATTTTGGTGCTACTGAAAATTGTACTGGCTATCACTCATATTCTTGCCTCTTTAGCTAGAATAGGTTTAGGCTTGTGCCCTTAGCATACTATAGGAATATGGAAGGTGAGATGCCAATTAGCCTGAAGAAGAGAAGACATGGAAATTATATTCATTGTCTTCAAGTATTTGAATGGCCATCATTTGCAAGAAAGATTAGACTTGTTCCACCTGGCCCCAGAAGGAGGATCTAGGAACAATGGGTAGAAGATGAAGAGAGAATGACTTTGGTTCAGTAGAAGAAAAAAATGTACTGATAATTAGGGTTGTTCCCAAAATGAAATGGGCTGCCTTGGGAGGTGACAAGTTCTTCTCCATTCCTGACAGTATTTTACTGGAGGCCGTTTTACTACTTGTTTGGTATGTCAAAGAAGGCTCTCCTGTTTTGGCTAAAACCAGATAGATTCCAATTCTGACTCTCTGAAATTATGAATAAGGCAAAATTTGTCTTTGGTTTCTTTCTATCCTTTCAGCCGTTTTCTTCATTACTCCATGTAATAACTTTATAATATCCTCTGGTCTCCCCAGCCCTCCATCAAAACATATGCTAAATAAACAACACCTTTCTTATTCAATCCAACTCCATTCTGAATTCATTCCTTTAGGACTCCTGATTTGCCAATGTCAGTATTACTTATGGTAGACATGAATATTAACTCTCTTAGAGTGAACCTGGTATTTCATACAGCATGGAAGATGCATGCATGGCAGGGAAGTTTTATACCACCTAAGGGAGTTTTTCCTCCAGCTATATTTAAGGCCAATTCCTGATTATTTCTCATCCTGTGGAACAGATAACAGGAAGGAAAAGAGAAAAGGAGAGAGGAGAGGAAAGGAATATGTATGAGAGAGATCCTTTGCATATTTCCTCATCCCCGACAAGAAGAAAGGGAAAGGGGGAAAAACTGATTCAGAGAACAGAAAATCTGAGTAGCTTGGGCTGGGGGTAGAGGGGAGATGGGAAAGCCACAGTAGAATATTTTTCTTCTCCTCCTATATACCAGAACAGAAAAAAATGTGACTATCTCCTTATGGAGTGGAGTAAGATGGAGAATCCCTTCTTAGGATCACAGGATCATGGAGTTATGAGATATCTTAGAGACTTATCTAGTTCCACCCTCTCATTTTATAGAGCAACTTGCTATCTCTATGGATGGAGTATTTGACTTGGATTTAGGAAAAGTTTAAATCCTGCCTCAGACACTTACCAACTGAACTAGTCATTTTATCTTTCCCTATCTATAAAACAAGAATAATAATAATAACCCCCAGAGTTGTTGTGAGGCTCAGATATTAAAAAGCTGATTGCAAACCATAAAGTACTATATAAATGCTAGCTATCATTACTACTAAGTGAGGAATGCATTATTACTAGATGGGGAAACTGAAGTCTGAATTGGTTAAATTGGTTAAATGGCTTGCTCAGGATCATATAGTTTGTAAGTATTTGTGGCAAGAATTGAACCTTAATCTTCCTAATTCCAAATCCAACACTATTCATAATATCAGTCTTTGTCTTCTGATTCCTTACCTTCACCAGGGTGTATATATATATAAAAACCACATTATGGGAAGCTGAGCCACAGGAAGAGATTCTATTTGCTAGCTTCCCTGATTTAACAGTCTTATTTGCAGACTTAGTTGATCACTGAATGTGTATGTTTCTATACATGTATGTGCATGTGTATGCATTTGAGTGTAAATATGTAAAAAAGGGGTTTCTGCCATTTTGGCTCTGTGCAGTGTGGAAATGTAGTTTTTGACAACTAGTAGGGAATATATGAAGAACATCATGTCACTGTGTAAACAGCACAGGATTCTATTAGAGCCAGAGGACCTGAGTTCAGGTCTCAGCTCTGCTATCTACTACTACCTATCTAACCCTGGATTCAGGTTCCTCTTATTTAAAATAACAGTGGGGCAAATTAAATGGTCTTTGAGTTCCTACTTACTCCAGTAAGTATCCCAGGATCTTATACCTGGGCTCTCATTTTCTTCTCGAAAATCCTTGAAGACTAATGCTCTGGATCAGTGGTCCAAGGACAACTTTCCTGAGCTGTCTATCATGTCACTGTTATTTATTTTTCTTTAAACCATTAACTGACTTTATAAGTTATTATGTGTGGGTTTGTAGTTCCTAACCATTTTGTTCTTATATTGTTTGAGGTGTAGTTTAATAAAAAGAGAAACCATTTTTCCAAATCTGGTTTCATTTCAAATCCTAACCTCAGGCCAAGGAGACACTGGGATGCCAAAAGAAGAAGTGGTCAGGGTTATTCACTCTGGGCTTTCCTAATCCCTAATATACCCAATGTTAACATGCTTATTTTTTGCTCAGTGGTCTCCCTGAGAGGCCCCTAAATCCCTCAGGTATTATAGTCCAGAGTGATTTCCATTGAAATTCTTTGAAATTCTTCTTATTCTTCATGGCCCATTGTGGGGTCATGACCTTCTCCATGAGATATTGCCTATTCTTGCTGACCAAAGGTGATTCCCCTCTCCATAAATTCCTCCTCCCTCTCTACTAAATTTTTCCTACATACTGGTCCCACTCTAACTGGTTTTATAGCCCTTGGTGAATATGCCTTTAGTTCCTACTGATCTATAAACTCCTTGAATACAGAACTGGATAATTTTTTAAATCTTTAAATCTCATCTAGTATTTATCAAGGTACTTTCCATATATCAAGCAGTTGACAAATATTTGTTGAATTAAACCAAATTGAGAATCTGATCTCACAGCCTTACATACTTATAAAATGCTTACTATATGTAAATCTGTACTAGGCGTTAAGAGGTGGGGTACAAATATCATAAAATTATAGGAACATAGATGTAGAACTAGACATTTAGTCTAACCCTTTCATTTTTACTGATGAAAAAATTGGGAACCAGAGAAATTAACCAATTTGCCTAACGTAAAACCAAGTCATAGATTCTGCTCTCAAAGAATTGATAATTAATTTAGAGTTGGAGAGAGAGGTGACACAAAAAAATATAAGGCAAAATAGATCATAAGGGCCTGCCTTGGAGGTCAATGTATCTGGTCACTAGATTCTACTCAGCATATTATTCAAAAAAGATTTTTTATTAGAATATCCATCAAATACCTTTTTTCTACATAATTGGATTAAAAGATATTAAACACTACAATTCACCTCCTCTTTAAGGCTATCTCTCCCAGTCAATTGTTGACTCCCTACCCACTGCCACTTCCTCATTTACAAGCTTATCACCAGAGAAAGCTATTGATCATTTCTCATCTGCTGCCTATTAGTGTAAGTCTTAAAGGAATGATTTTATGGTAGGTCCTATTTATCTTATTGTTTAAGGCTTCTATAATAATCAAGAGAGAAAGCTCAATGGCAAAGCCCAAGTCTCAACTTAGTGAAATATGTAAGAGAGGTGCAGAACAAGGCAAGTTGTGGCTGTTGATTTTCCAGGAGTCTCTTGAGTCATGCTTGGGCAAGTCATGAAACTGAACATGATTCTGATCTCAACCATCTTGGTCCACCTGAATGGAGAATCCCATTGCAAGATGTGAAGCATAACTTGATATTGATATAACTTCCTGCTTCTTGATGCTGGAACTCTGTATCCTAATCCCCAAACACTCAAATTCAGCCTAAGCAAACTAATCACTCAGTGCTGGCTATGCAGTAGGTACTGTCCAAGGTCCTGGGGAGGCAAAGAACAGAAAAAATGGCCCCTCCCCTTCAAGGAGCTTACAGTCTAATGAGGAGAAATAACATATGTATGTGTATATATGCTATGAATTCATATAGAGGAAAAGAGAGAGGAGAAGATAAGAAAGGGAGGGAGAGAGGAGAGGGAGACAGAAGAGAAAAGAAGAAAGGGGGACATAGTGAGGAGTGAAAGTAGAGGGAACGGGAAAGAGAAAATATGTATGTGTACATATATATATATATATATATACATATATATATGTATATGTACATATACAAAATAGCTTACAGGGTGGTGTAGTACATTGAATCTTACCTCAGAAACTTAGTAGTCATATGTCACTTAAATTCTCTGGGTCTCAGTTTCCTCATCTATAAAATGAGAGGGTTGAGTTTGATGATTTCAATGGATAAATCTATAATCTTATGACTCAGTTCATTATTAGGGCCAGAGATAAAGCAGAAATGCCCATGGCATATTGTGTAATACACTATTTTAAGTTTTGACAGACTCTCCAAATGTAGGCCAGTATTTCCCAATCCTCTTCAGTCTTTGAAACACCTTTAGATGTCTTAATAGTTTCAGGCATGTCACAGACTCCAGGGCAGGGCAGTTGGATCTATCATCACAGAGTTGCTTCTTCAGAATGGCCTAGTGAGTCTTTCAGAAAGGACCAATGAGACTACCAACAAAAGCAATCATTCTCTTCCACAGGGAACTCCTGTAGCACAGTGGAAAGAGCACAGGATTTAGAGACATAACTTGGGTTTGAATCCTCACTTTGATAGTTATTACAAACTTCTCTGATCTCTACATTCTTATTTGTAAAAAGGAATAGCTTAGGACCAGATGATCTTTAAGGTCCCAAGTTCTAACTTTTGATCTTCTGATCCACACAAGCTCAGTAAGAGACAGTGTGATGTAATGATAAGAAGGCAGCATTTTGGGTCATAAGCCCTGGGTTCCAGTTCCATAACCTTATACACTTACAAACTATGTGAACTTGGACAACTCTCTAAGCCTTATCTTCCTTACCTGTAAAATGGGGACAGTAGTGAAACACTGCTTATTTTACAGAGTTATTGTGAAGAAAATACTGTATACATGTGAACTTATTAAGTACTATTATAGAGGGAAAGTGAAGAATGGGTATTACTGACTATACAAAGCTCTACCACCACTACCACCACTACCAATGCTATACACTAGTACTCTCAAGCCAAAAGATCAGAAAAATATCCAATTACTTATTGTCAAGAGGCAGCATGAAATACAGCCTTAAGTTTGAGTTGCACTTCAAACACTGGCTGTGTGGTCATAGGCCAGTCATATGAACTTCAATTTCTGCATCTATAAAATGGAGATAATAATAGCTATATTATCTACCTTATAAAGTTGTTGGCAACACTCACACAGTTGGATAATGCATAAAGTACCACATAAAGATCAGGTTCTGTTTCTGCTTTTTTAAAGAGAGAGAAACCTCATGGTATAGATACTGTACTGTAGTAAAGAGGGCTGTATTTGGAATCAGAAAAATCTTGAGTTCAAAACTTGTCTCAGAAACTAATTAACTAATTACCTTGGGCAAAGTGACTTGCTCTCTCTATCACCCATTTCTTTCTCTGCAAAATGGAGATAAGAAGAGAATTTATCTCACAGGGTTGTTGTAACCTTCGAGATCAAAACAAATGAGAAAATACATGTAAAGAACTGTAAATCTTAAAATGCTATATCAATTTTACCTATTATTATCATTATTATTTGTTATGAGAAAAATAGTACCTCTGCAAATCATATGAGATCATTTTGCAAACCTTAAAACCCTATGTAAATTATTTTTATTATTTATTACATGTTATTTGTTGCTATTTACAAAATAATTCAGAAGTGTAGAAAGATACCCAAATGTCCAAGACTTCCTGTTACTATCTTAAGGTCTAAGATCCATTTGCTTCTGGTTTTTACAAAAAGTTTTTCTTCCTTTGTTCTCGACTTATTCCTTTAAAACAAAACTTGGCAGAACGGGGAGATGGCTTTATTTTACTTTGCCAGCAAAAGTGAGGAAAGAACAACAGGCATTTACTCTACTGTAAGTCCTACCAAAATTCTTAGAAATGAAGTCTCTCAGGATTCTGGACTTGGCAAACTGCATGGTTTGCATGGTACAATTTCCCTGGGGCTCAAAAGCTGGAAGATCCCCAGAGAATGGGGTATTGTTGAGAAGCCAGTGAAATGAGAATAAATTTGGGGCACTGGCAGTACTAGCAATTCTAGTACTAGCAGTATCCTCAAATCAAATTAATTTTTAAGACAAATTCAATTGAGGTTAGAGAAACTCTCAAGGAGAAACCTAAGACACCTTGATATAAGGCCCAGTGGAATGGAATTGAAAAGTATTTGTCAAGTTCTTACTTTATGAACATATTGTGCTAAGTACTGAAGAAGTACTTAGCACAATCGAAAATTAGAAATTCGAAAATTCTTGTTTATGATGAGTTCACGTTCTAATTGGAAAGACAACACATAAAGGAGGGTTTTTATTCATTTTCAATTCATGGTAAATGGAAAAGCCAAATAAAATTTATGTAGGTAAAGGATCAGGGCATATGGCAAGTCTGAGGACCTTACAGAGTAAGAGAAGGTAAGAGTGATCTTGGGCCATCAGAATACACTTGGGCTATTGATATTGAGCTACATCTGGTCAGGATAGAGTCAAACTGGGCTGGGGAAGAGTTCATCTTACTGTGATGCATCCGTGCCTTCTTGTTTTAACTAACCACTCTTGATAACTAGGTGCTACCTACTGCTCTCAGCATCTTGGAGAAAAGCTCTGTTTTCTCCCACCTTAGTTATAGCTCTGATTTAAGGAGTGGGAATGTTTTATTTTCTCTGCTATAAGACCCGTGCCACATTATGGTCACCACCATATTCCATAGGAAAGGAAAGTAATTCTAAGCACAATAAAGTCTTAAGCAGGTGGTTCCTCTGTACAGTACTATTTCTTTAGGAAAAGTGAACAGGTCTGGTTCTGTGTGTTGACAAACTCTTTTCATTGGAAGAACAAAACATCCCAAGGATATCTTGTTAATTCCCTTTATTTCAGAAGGATCTCAATCTACAACCTCCTGAACAGTTAAGAATCTCTCCTATTTTTAAAGATTCCCATCAACCTAAGCTATAAATTCTCTCAAATCTACCCTATTGGCTCTGGGTCTTATATATAGTGCTGAACAAAAGCCTTGAGAACTCTCAAGAGAAAAAAAAAAGACAGAACACAGCCAAATCCCAAATGGGTTGGGTATGGGAGTTTGGGAAACTATGAGGGGTCATTAATTTGATTATGTTATACCACTGCTCAGAAGTCTTCAATGATTGTCTTTTGTCGATAGGATCAAGGTCAAATCCTTCAGTCTGGCCTTCAAGACCTTCCACAACCTGGCATCTTTTTTCTCTGCTGTTTTTCCTCATACTTTGTATTCCAGCCACTCTCCTTTGCTTGTTACCTCTCCCCTAAAAATAAGTTGTATTTTCCCACCTCCATGGTTTTAATCATGATATTTTTTACTTGCCTGAAATGACCTATTCACTTTTTTTCTCTTTCCAAATCTTCCCTACTTCCAATGTCATTTTCTCCCTAAAGCCTTCCTTATAATCCTAGTTCAGAAAGATAGAAGCATCCTTTGCATCTCCATAGCAATTACCATTTGTATGATGGCTTTCCATGAATATGCAGATAATTATTTTATGAGTTCAGAGAACAAAAGTATGGAAAAGCACAATATACAAAGTATTAAAGTTCCAGTCATATGTTTTCTTAAAATAGCTTTTATGCCACTTCTTTATTGACAACGTGCTACCACTTCCTCACACTCACTATTCATTTCTCCACTGCCCTTTGAGTGACCTGATGGCAGATCCATTATGCCATCAGAGCAAGGAATGACCTGAGGCTTTGGGGTATAATGGAAAGATATCTGGATGTGGAGCCAAAGGATATGGGTGCAGATATGTGTGCTAAAGCTATCTTTAGTAGTCTCAGAAGAATTGATTGTTAAATTTTTAGTGTATTTACAACTTAGAAATCAGGAAACACTACAAATCAAGGCTTTAATTATTGTTTTTATTGTCTAGTCTTTAAAAAGTGACAGAAAAAATATTAATAGTACTGATTAAGCTTAAAAGCATGTCCAGTGTTCATTCTTTCCTTTCCTTCAGAGCCGATCGTTAAAAACCTACCATCATACTTCTTTATGGGAATGAATCCTGACTTTGCCATTTGATACATATTGATTTTGAACAGGTCATTTAACCTCTCAGTTTTCTCATTTGCAAAATGATGATGTTGTTGTTCAGTTGTTTCAGTTTCAGTCATGTCCAATTCTTTGTGAATTCAGGAACATTTAAGTTTCCTGATTCCAGGCCTGACACTCTTATCCACTGTGACACCTAGCTGCCCTTTTTGAACTAGATAACCACTAAAGTCTCTCCTAGTAGTTCTAAATCAATGATTTTGTGATCACTTATGTGCTTCATTGGGACCCCCACGATATTAAGAGATATAGAAGAAGGCCCCCAAAATGTTGAATAGATGCCCATGAAAGATATATGGAGGGAAAAGGTCAAGACTCAAATGTAAATCTTGTAAAGTGCTTTCCAAACCCTAAAAATTCTATATAAATGTGAAGTACAAGGTTGTCCAAGATGAGAATTCAATTTAAAAAGCACTTAAGTGCTTTGTAAAAAGGAATTGTAAGCTATAAATGACCATAAGAAAACATACATCAACACATTAATACAGAAATGCATATTAACATCATTTTGAGGTTTCACCTTATTTTTAGGCAAACTTCACTTTCATTTTGGCAAAGATGACAAAAAAATAAAGAGGTACAGTCAGTATCGTAGGAACTCTGGGAAGAGATGCAAATTAATACAATGTGGTAGAGCTATAAACTGGTTGGATTTCTTCTGACTATAAATTTAAAATTCTGCAAGAAATGTGACTAGATTGTTCATACCCCTTCAACGAGAAACATTCAAAGCAAGTCAAAAAGCAGAAAAAAACATTAAAAGTATTTGTAGTACTCTAAGATCAAAAAGAATAAAAGTTGTAAACAAAATGAGTGCCCATCATCTGAAAACTGACTGGGAAAAACTCTATAATATACTAATATAAAAATATTATTTTGCGGTAATAAATGATAAGTTTTAAGAACTCAGGGAAGCCTGGGAAGATTTGTATGGACTGAGGCAGTGAAAAAAATAAACAGAACCAAAAGAACAATGTATATAGATAAGAATAACAATATAAATAAATTCTATGAAAATTGAATTATTCTTTAAAAATCAATAAAGGTGCCTGAAAACAGAGTGAAAGATGTCTCCTGGCTCTCAGTGGAGAGGTGGAGAGAGTAAAGAAAAATACTGTATACATCAGCAAACTCGGTCACTGTAATCAGGTATTTTGTTTAATTTTTTTTCTTTGTTGCAGGGGAGGGATCAGTCTGGAGACAGGGAAAGAAATATCAGTGATGTAATAAAAACAAAGGGCATCAATAAAATGGATTAATAAAATAAGTCTGTATCTGAGAGTACTGTGTAATTTCTCAATTTAATCTATTTTATTTCTTCTATGCATTTCTGGACCCAATTCATGGTTTGTCTTCAGTGCCTTTTCCAAATATAAGTTCTCATTAACTAACCCAGTGGACTTCCTATGCAACTGGGTGCCAAGACCTAAATGATAAGCATTGGTTTTTCTGCAGTTAGTTTTTCTCCTTTGGATTTTTTTTTTTTTTTTTTTTTTTTGCTGAGGCAATTGAGGTTAAGTGACTTGCCCAGGGTCACACAGCTAGGAAGTGTTAAATGTCTGAGAGCAGATTTGCCTCCTTTGGATTTTTAGGTCAACAACTTTACATCTCATTTACAAAGTCCTGCCATATGTTGAGGTCTCATTCAATCAACACAACAGCATCAATAAATAGGAGTATCTGAAAACTTTCACCCCAAAAGAGTGGAAGACTCTCTCTTCCACTTTGTCTCTTTGGAAAACATCCTTCTTGACAATAACAAATTCTTTTGGCACGCATATATCTCCCTATTTTATGCCTCATTTCAGTTTGACAATCAGAAGATCATTTTTTAAAATAGTATTTTATTTTTCCGATTACATGTAAAAATACTTTTTTAACATTTATTTAAAAAAATTGAGTTCCAAATTTTCTCTCTCCCCTTCCCCTCCCCCCCCCAGATCATTTTTGAACAGTTATCTCTGTGGTTGTATTTGTCAAGAAATTTTGTATGATTTTGATCTATCCAAACAAACCCTTATTATTAGAAGTGGTCCCTCAAAGTCCTCATTTTTGCCCCAGAGTTAAATGCTTCTTTGTAGCCAATAAATAATAAATCTTAGATTTTCTTCACCTTTTGACCAATATAACTATACATATGTGGTCTGATCTAAAGAATGCTTTTCTCCTAGCTGTGTGACCCTGGGCAAATCACTTAACCCCAATTGCCTCAGCAAAAAAAAAAAAAGAGAATAATTTTCTCTCTTTTATTTTATTGATATCTTCTTTTTCAATGTCATCTTCATTTCTAAATATATCTCTCCTCCTCTCTTCACTCATAACCATCCTTTGTAACAAAGAATTAAAAAGGAAGAGGGAGGATAACAGTTAGCAAAGCTGATCCACACATTACCTGAATTTGATAGTATATCCAAAGTACTGCTGCCATCTTCCCCCACATCTACAAAGAAGGAAGGGAGTTGCCTAGGGGATCATTTCCAAATAGCATTTTTAAGTTTTAAAGTGCCATGGAATGTAACACATTATTCATTTGGCAATTAATTATATATTGCTTTAATATCTCTTTATTGAAATTTTTGATTGTTTTTATCCCAATATTCTGTTTAACTGGTAAGAGAATTCTGGGTAAAGAATCTCCTTATATTAATGCAGACCAGGATAGTTTTGAATGTCCCAGTTTTCTGGAATACTGAAAGCTTAAAACTTGACCAGGTTCAAACGGCCAGCATCTGTGTCAGAAGTCACCCAGCTTTGTCCACCACCTGAATCTGTCTATTGAATTGTGTTTAAAAAAAAACCTTTTATTGTGATTTAACTTTTTCAAACATCTCTACAAATAGATTGTTAGTTCCAAGAGTCCAAGAACTTGTATCCTAAGCTTATTTTGTTCCTCCACAGTACTAAGTGGCTGTACACAAAAGGTGCTAAATGATTATTTTATTTCATTTACTTTCATTTTCACCAGGCTAGACTAACAAGAGTTGTAAGTATCCAAAAATATTTTCCTGCAGCCATTTCTCCCTAGTTATAATTTGCCTTCTGTGTTGTTCTAAAATTTTCAGTGACTCCCTATTACTGTACTGAATAAAGTTAATACTTTCAGCCTGACATTCTAAGTACTTCAAGTATTACCTTGTCTTTCCAATCTTTTCCACATTATTCCTCTACAGGGATTCTATACTCTAGTCAAATTGAGTAATTCTTTGCCCCCTGAATATGCACAATCCTGTTTTGATTCCATGCTTCAGCTCCTGCTATTTCTTTTCCTCAAAATGTTTTTCTTTCCTCTTTTAGTCTGTTGAATTAATAGTCATCCTTCATGGTCCATTTCAATGCTGCCTCCTCCATAAAATACTGCCTAGACTCCCTTTTCTCTACTTTATCAGTATGGCCCTTCCCCCTTGAATCTCACTGAATACTTTATTTTATTAATGCCTACTGTACTCACTATGTAATTTGATCTATTACAGTTATTTACATTTGTTTCTTTTCCTTCTCCAAATCCCCTAGACTATAAACTTTCTGATGTCAGGGACTCCATTTTGTGAATGGATGAATAAATGAATGAAAAAGCTTTTATTAAGAATTTATTTGGGGCAGCTAGGTGGTGCAGTGGATAGAGCACCAACCCTGAAGTCAGGAGAACATGAATTCAAATCTGTTCTCAGACACTTAACATTTCCTAGCTCTATGACCCTGGGCAAATCACTTAACCCCAAATGCCTCAGGGAAAAAAAGAATTTATTATGTGCCAAGCACTGTACTAGGTATAAGGTATGGGGAGAGGTAAAACAAATACAAGAAGCCAAACAGTTCCTGATATCCAGGAGCTTACATTCTTTTTCTTTTTTTAGTTTTAGTTTCAATTTGTTGAAAAAAAGCAAGCATTTCCATAACATGGTACAATAAAAAAAAAATGATTGTATATGACACTATAAATCCACTATGCACAACTTGCAATTCCTTTCAAATATACAACAAATTATCATGTAAATTATTTCCCTCCATTTTTCTACCCTCCCCCATCCCCTGCTCTAGAGATGATTACCATTAGATACAAATAAGTAGAGAGACAGATAGACAAACAGACATTTATAGGCATATAGAGAGATATAAAAAAGATATTGATAAATAAATATGTAAAAATATTCTCTATATACTTCTATTTATCAGTTCTTTCTCTAGATGCAGATAGTATCATTCTTCATATGTCCTTTATAGGTAGTTTGGTAATTACAAAAAACAAAATAACTTATTCACTAGGAGCTTACATTCTATAGGGAGAGGAGAGAGGTGACCAGGGAAAAGACTTTTGATGCAAAAAAAATTCAAATATGATGAATGAAGCCATAGAGGAATAGATTGGCCCACTATCCAGAGATAATGGCAAAGTTAATTTGATCATGGTTCATGGTTCCAGAACTGGGTCAATGGGGCAGAGGAATATGTCTGAGGGATTTTCCCAAAACAATGGTCCAGAAATGGCAGGCACCCATTAGAAAAGTAGAGTGTCTAAAACATTGGATCTCTCCCAGTACCTAGCACAGTGCTTTGTTCACAATCGACCCTAAATAAATGTTTGTTAAATCAATCAATCCAGCCCTAAGAAAAAGAAAGTCCATGGTTGCCCTGGAAACTAGCCCACCATATCTTCTTCCCTGATTTTCTGTTTATCTAGCTCACAGATCATAAGGTTTAGGACTAGAAGGGAGCCTAGAGGTCACATAGTCCAATCCCCTCAAATTACAGGTGAGGAAACTGAGTCTCGGAGAGGTTAGAGGGCTTGATGCTGACAAGAAGTAGTTGAGCCAGGTTTCCTGACACCAAATCCAACGCTCTTTCCACTATTCCATGCCATCTAGCAATATCACCCAAAGGAACTTGGCAGCATCGCTCCCTCATGATTGTGAGACAGCAGTTTAGGTTTGTCATCTCAGACTGCTGTCTCTTGTCAGGAAAGAAGTAAACAGCTTACAGACTCCAGCTGCAGACAGGCTGAGGGACTTTGTGATGGGATGGACAAAAATAGCACAATAACAGAACCCCAAATCTTAAAGCTTCCCGGAAGACCCTTAGAAAAGCAACGTTACCAAGTAACTCCTGTCCTAAACACTGTCCCAGAACCTCAGGGCCAGCAAAATCCAGCCTGGTCCTGCCCCTGCCCCCACTGCTGTTGCTCTCCTCCTGCTGCTGTTGCCATGAGACGATGGTAGAGAACTGGAAACAGGATAGAAGTCTGTCAACACATTCTTCTGACGTCATCAGCTGAGTGTGGGTACTTTGCAAACAGGGGATAAAGGCCACGTCAATGGAGTGAAGCCATATGTCATATTTCCGGCATCAATCCCATTTCTTCTAAATTGCAAATGCCTTGTGCCCAGACAAGCTTGTCCTCATGCCTTCCCTTCCTCCCCTGCCCCACTCCCACCCTTGTGCTCTTGTTGTTGCTGCAGGTGGGACATGAAGCTTGCAAATGCAGACACTGTCTGCTGTTATGGCTTCTGTCTTGGTGGCTCACCTACCGCTGAGCCACAGCTACTGCTGAATGCTGCCAGGTCCTCATGATAGCCCTGTGAGATAGGTGCATGCATTGCCCTTAAGCTCTAAGGCAAAAGTAAGAAGCTAAGGCTTTAGAGCTAAAAAGCACCTTAAAAGTTCATCAAATGCACTCCTCATTTTACAGATGAGGAAACTAAGGTCCAGGGAAATACACACAGTTAATAAGTATCTGAAATAGAATTCTAATTCAGATTTTCCTGACTCTAGGCTATTACTTTATCCACTATGTCATGCTGCCTCTCTGGGCCTTATAGCTCTAAATTCATAGAATAATATGAGTCTCTATATTTCCATTAGTTATGCTATCCATTTTTTCCATTACCAAAACTAGTTGAAAGTTAATAAAACTTGAATTTCTGTGCAACTTTATACTTAACAGTAAATGAACTCCTTTTATAAACAGTCCAGCAGTACTACTTCTTGATGCAAAGTAGCTTATCAATGCCATATTGGGCAATGAGCTCAGTATTGGGCAAAGCTGTTGCCACTTGATGCTCCCAAATGTTTTGCACTTGAAAACAGACATCTATTTTCTTCATCTAGATGTCCTTAATTCATAATTAGTTTTTCACCCAATGCACTAAGGATAATTTATTGAAAGAAGACTGAGGAGACAAATCCAAATATTTCCCTCCTCCTCCCTCTTCTTTCTCTTTCCTATCCAAATTCTATTCATTCTTCAATGCCAAGTTCAAGTCTAGTCCAAGAAGTCTTTCTTGATCTCTCTGGCCAACAATGTCTCTCTCCTTGGATGTCCTGTCACATTTATCATATGTCATTCATTTGTCATTTATGATGGTCTACTTTGTGGTGTTATATAAATTTGATAAGCATATGTCCTATCTCCCCAGTGAGAGAGATCCTTGAGGGCAAGAATTATGACCTGTACTCTCTATGCCTGGCATGTTGCCTAGTATATAATAGATGCCCATTAAGACTTATTAAATAAATGAAGGGAAAACATCATAAGAGTTTTCTATTAGAACTACATCTGGTTATAGTACCTGGAACTATAAATGAAATAGAATAGTAAGACAATAGTTTTACATGGAAAGGACCCTCCTCATTTAGTTTAATTTAAATTTAATTCAGATTAGGAAAATGAGGGTCCATGATTTATCCAAGGTCACAGAGGTAGTAACCAACATATGTGGGATCTGAATTCAGATGTTCTGACAAAATTTCCAGGAAATGTGAACTTTAGTCCAAGTAAAGTATAAACATAAACAAAAAATATAATATGAATGTCATAGACAATTCACATGGGTATTTTTTCCACCCAAGCTATATTCATCATCCTAGATGGTCTTTCTACTCCTTTCTTTGGGCTCATACACATTCTGCAGAGTTGACTTTTCTCACTTCTATGAACATTTTTTTTTAATTTCAAGAGAAAAGAGAAAACGCAGGTTAGGGCAAAAGATATGACAGACCAATTGAGCATAATTCCTGAGACTCTGAGTCAGCAGTAACAACATTTCCATATCACAAGATGTCTGTGTTTAAACACACACACACACACACACATTGGCAAGATAACAAGAGCTGACTGAACAGCCAGTTGTGGCTGCAGATCCCCTTTGCTCTCCTCCCCTCAAATCAGTGGCCTCTGGTCTGACATAAGAATTCTCTATATAGAAACTAACCATGAGTCACAGAAAAAACTAGATTCCATGTAGGGAATGAATAACAATCAACAGACATAGGTTTCCCAAGACTAGCTCTCCTTTTCAAGAGCATAGAACAAAGGAAAAATATAAATTTCAAGTTAATAAATGCAATAAGAACTATGAAGAATCCCTTAAAAATAATTCTGCATATTCCATCATATACCAACCACAAGGAGTTCCAGATGTCTACATGATGTAAATAGAAAATGTTTTACCACTAATATGTATGTGTATATACTAGGGATAGAGGTATGATATGCTTATAAAGATTTAGCAACTGGCTTTCTGGGGAGGGAACAAAACAATGACACATTTCTCAGTTTTATCTGCATTATTGACATTAAGATCATGTTGCTTTCTTAAATTTAAATAATCAACAAAATGATAAATCAAGCCTTGATTTATAATCCTTGCCAGTTTCTCAGTGAAAACTAAATCATTGGTTTTGCTAAACAACTTTGAATTGGCTCCAAACTCCACTGGATAGAGGTAACTATTGGACTAGGGATAGGAAGAGGGGATAGACCTGCTATTTCACAAATATGGTAAACAAAAGGGATCAAAAAAATAAAATAGACAATTTCAATTATATAAAATTTTTAAAAGTTTTTTGTGTGAACAAAATTAATGAAGATAGAAGAAAAAGAAAAACTGTAAGGAGGTATCTTTCATAGTATGGTTAAGGGAGAGCTCTTAAATAAATGACAGGTGATCATAAAAAATAAAAAAAACTGACCCTTTTGATAATATGAAATTAAAAAGAACTTTTACATGAAAAAAAATCAAAAATCAAATAAGATGAGAACCAAAGACAAAATATCTTTGCAAAAAAATATCATAGGAATCTGGTATTCAAGGCATATAGGGAGTTAAAATGAAGGAATTGTGGGAATTGAGTGAACCACACTGACTTCATCTTATGATTCAATTCTGGAGCCAGCTCAATTTCCTTTTTATTTTATATGTTTATCTAAAAGTAGGCCCCATACTGGTCAGTTACTATTTCTTTGTTCTTTGGATTGAATACTGACACTTGGGTGGGGGATAGTGGGACTCCTCATATTTTTCCTGGGGAAAAATTCAAGGGATTGCACCTGTTCATTCTCTCCTTCCTGACTCAGAAATCCCATAATCTTTTCTCTGATTAAAAATAACATTATCAAATCTTACCTCCTGATTCAATTTATATTCATTGTTTTCTTTTAATGCATCAAAATCTGTCTCTCCTTGTATTTGGGGTCCAGTGTCAAGCTGAGGAGGTCTGATCCTGGTTTGTTAAGCAAATGCTTAATAAACTAATATGTTTGGAAGCTCAACTCTTTGTTTCCTCAATCATTTCAGAGTCCATCCAACAGAAACATAAATATAAAACTAAAAGCCATTTCCCAGTAAATAAATATATGAAAATAGTTTTCCAAAGAAGAATTGAAAACTATAAATAACAATAATAAAATTCCAAATAATTAATGAAAGAAAAAATTGTTATAACTATATTGCTCTCATAGTTATTAAATTGACAAAGCTGATGAAAAAACTAATGAATATTGGAGAGCTGTGGAATGAAAAACACAAAAATGGACCACTGGTGGATCAGTAAATTGGTTCAACTGTTTTGAATATCAGTTTGGAAATATGCAAGAAAAATTACTAAATTATTCATCCCCTATACTCAGAAACTTCTTACTACTCTAAGGAGATCAAAACAAATGACAAAGGTTCAATAAATCAAATACATCCAAATTCTCACAGCATAATTTTTTCCTACTAGCAAGGAACTGAAAATAACATGAGTACGCATAGTTTGAGGAAGGGTTGGATAGAATGTAGTCTATCAACAGAATGAAATATTATTGTATAGCGCAAAATAGTGAATATAAACTATTCAGATTAGCATCAGACAGTGAAATGATAGTTAAATAAATAGAATAATAAGAACTATATATATATATACATACATATATATAACAACTAAAACAATGTAAGTGGAAATGTCACTAAAAGAAAACTGAACTCTGAGTAAAAATCAATATTAATCTCAGATTACAGATTAAAAAGCATACCCTCTTCTTGTAAACTCTTTGAAAGTAGGGACTATTTTTGCTTCTTTTTATATCACCAGCACTTAGCACAGTGCCTAGAACATAGCAGATATATAATAAATGTTAATTGATTGTTATAATGAGTATTTTACTTAACTCCTTTTCTTTATTGCTATCTTCTTTATTCCTGGAAGCTAGAGAGTGCAGTGGATAGAAGACTAAACCTGAAATCAGGAAGAACTGAGTTCAAATCTGGCTTCAGACACTTACTAGCTGTGTGACTCTGGGAAGTCACTTAATACTGTTTGCATTGATTTCTTCATGTGAAAAATGAACCAGAGAAAGAAATGGCAAACCACTCCAGTATTTTTGCTAAGAAAACCCCAAACAGGGTTACAAAGAATCTGATATGACTGAACAATAACATAAAAATAAAAGTGTGAATAATAATAGTATCCACCTCCCAGAATTGTTTTGAGGATCAAATAAAATAATACTAGTAAAGCACTTAGCACAATACCTGGAACATAGGAACCATATAAATGCTAACTATTATAATAGCTATCATCATCTCACATCATCACAAGGGTGGTTTTAATTTCAAGTCAGGATATGGGAGAGCAGGATCAAAAATACCTGTGATGTAAAAACAAAATATATCAATAATATTTTAAAATAAGTAACTCCCACACAGTGCCTGCATTCAAATATGTCACCACATTCCTCCTAAGTGCTTTATCTTCTCTTCCAAGTGTACCCCAAATCATACATAAACTGTCAGGACTTCCCTACTCTCCTACCCGGAATTCCTAGTCTAAGTATAACTCTTTAGCTTTTTCATACTTTCTACTTAGGCTAGCCATATCTACATTCTTTCATTTATTCCACAGACATCTATTGAGCACTTATTATGATAGAACATTATGCTAAGTATTGGGAGATTTTTAGATATTAGCAACTCAAGGTTCATAACCTCAAAGAATTTGAGATATAGCTTATTATCCCTTCCAGTAAAAGGAAGCAAAAATCCTTGTCTCCTTTTAGTTACTAATGTCCTGAAGGATCAGGATATGGAAGTCCTGAAATGTTATCTGATTTGCCCACAGGCACAAAGACAATAAGAGATTTGAACTCAGATCTTCTTGCTCTAAATCCACTGATCTTTCAACAACATCCCTCAATGTTCTCCTTGAATGCTTATCATTGTTATTCCCTCCTACATTATTTCACAGAGCAAAGAATATTGATCTGAATATCTGAAGAGACTTGTCTGAAGAGACTAAGCCTGAAAACAATTTGTTGCTTTTTGACCCTCTATGCTTTGATCAAAACCATTGATAATAACATTGAACAGAACTAGAACAAGGATAGACCTCTGGAGCATTCTGTTAAAGACTCTTCTATAGGTTGACATCAATCCATCAATAAATATCCAGTAAGGCGGCTTTCAGAAAAGCCTAGGAAGACATATGAACTGATACTAAGTGAATTGAGCTAAATCAAGAAAATATTGCACATAGTTACAGCAAGATTACATGAGGAGCAGCTGTGATGGACTTGGCTGTTTTCAACAATGTGGTGATTCTTGGGGACTTGGGATGGAAAATGCCATCCACAACCAGAGAGAACTATGGAGACTGTGGATCAAAGCGTAGTATTTTCATCTTTTTTGTTTGCTTGCTTGCTTTTTCTTTCTTGTGGTTTTTTTTTCCTCTTTTGGTCTGATTTTTCTTGCACAACATGACAATTAGGGAAATACATTTAAAAGGATTGCACTTATTTAACCTATATCAAATTACTGTCTTGGGGAGGAGACAGGTAATGAAGACAGGGAGAAAAAATTGGAACACACAAAATCTCACAAAAAGAAATGTTGAAAACTATCTTTACATATATTTGGAAAAATAAAATACTATTGAGAAAAAAGAATAGATACACACAATAAATAAACAAATAGCTAGATTTCAGTCATTCATAGAGTTCCAAAATCATTTAATTGCATTACCATAGAGGCAACACTTGACCATATTGTCCACAAGGATACAGTGAGAATCTCTGTCAAATGCCTTGCTAAAATCCAGGGATATCATGTCGACAGTATTCTTATCATCTAGTAACCTTGCCATAAAAGAAAATGACATTAGTCTCTTTGGCAGAGACCAATTTACCCTTAGTGCTAATACCATATGCTTGCTGGCATCTTGTGGTTGAAACACAAGCACAGCACTATGTCTGCTGGTTACTAAAACAATTCCTACATCCTCCAGACCTACTGAAATGACTCCAGTTATTTATGGGTGCCCACTCTGCCAGCTGAAAATTGCCACAACAAACTGCGTCTATCTGTTCATCTGTTTAATTTTATCTTTTAGGAAACTTAGCTTTTCTAGACAGCTGAAGTCCTCTTTTTCAGTGCTTCCCTCTTCTAATATCTTTGTCAACCATGTGCCAGAGTAGCAAAGCCCTGTCAAAATCAAGTACTCCCAGTAATCAGCAGTCTTTATCAGCAAAGATATTGTTGATAAGACTGAAATAAAAGATTTCAAGTTCACTTACTTCCTCCTATTTACTTTTTCTTCAATTGCTTCTTTACTATTCACTGCTGTTTCTCTACTTCCCTTAATTTAAATACTAAATTTATATTAAAGCAGTCTAAAATCACATTTAACTATTTTGGAAATCATAACAATCTATCAATAAATATTGTTAACCACTTACAATGTACAAGACATTGTGCTAAGCACTAGAACATGATATTGTTGATTCCTACTGAATTTATGATAAACTGAAACTTTCAAATAGTTGGATTGATTTATAATAACTGTTTCAAGACAAATCTCCCAGTGTCATGTACTTTTTTTGGTTTGTTTATTAAAGCTTTTTATTTACAGAACATATGAGTAATTTTTCTACATTGACCTTTGCAAAATTTTTTGTTCCAAATTTTTCCCCTCCTTTTCCCCCACCCCTTCTCCTAGATGGCAGGTAGTCTAATACATGTTAAATATGTTAAATATATGTGTACATATCCTGCAACTTTGCTAAAGTTGTGAATTGTTTATACTAGTTTTTTAGTTGACTCTCTAGAGTTCTCTAAGTATACTATACCATCATGTCATCTGCAAAGAGTGATAATTTGGTTTCCTCATTATCTACTCTAATTCCTTTGATCTCTTTTTCTTCTTACTGCCAAAGCTAACATTTCTAGTACAATATTAAATAATAATGGTGACAGTGGGCAGCCTTGTTTCACTCCTGATCTTATTGGGAATGGTTCTAATTTGTCTCCATTACATATGATGCTTGCTGATGGTTTTAAGTAGATGCTACTAATCATTTTAAGGAAAAGCTCATTTATTCCTATACTCTCTAGTGTTTTTAATAGGAATGGGTGTTGGATTTTATCAAATGCTTTTTCTGCATCTATTGACATAATCATATGATTTTTGTTAGTTTGGTTATTAATATAATTGATTATGCTGATAGTTTTCCTAATATTGAACCAGCCTCGTATTCCTGGTATAAATCCCACTTGGTCATAGTGTACTATCCTGGGGACTTTGTGTAATCTCATTGCTATTATCTTATTTAAAATTTTTGCATCAACAAGACTATAGGATGATCAATTCTGATGGACATGGTTCTCTTCAACAATGATGTGATTCAAACCAGTTCCTATTGTTCAGCGATGGAGATAGTCATATACATCCAGAGAGAGGCCTGTGGGAACTAAGTGTGGACCACAACACAGCATTTTAACGCTTTCTGTGAATCTTTCCATGCATTTTGTTTTCCTTCTTAGGTTGTTTTTTTTTTCTTCTCTTTCTAGATCTGATGGTTCTTGTGCAGTAAGATAACTGTACAGATATGTATAGATATATTGGATTTGTCATATAATTTATCATATTTAGCATGGATTAGATTACCTGTCATCTGGGGGTGCAGAGTAGGAGGAAGGAGGGGAAAAACTTGGAAAAAAAGTTTTTTGCAAAGGTCAATGTAGAAAAATCACTCATATGTTTTATAAATAAAAAGCTTTTAATAAAAAAATTAAAAAACAAAAACAAAAAAATAAAATTTTGCATCAATATTCATTAGGGAAATTGGTCTATAGTTTTCTTTCTCTGATTTCACTCTACCTGGTTTAGCTATCAGCACCATATCTTTATCATAGAAGGAATTTGGTAGTATACCTTCTTTCCCTATTTTTTCAAATAGTTTGTATAGTATTGGAATTAATTGTTCTTTGAATGTTTGGTAGAATTCACATGTAAATCCATCTGGCCCTGGAGTTTTTTTCTTAGGGAGTTGATTAATAGCTTGTTCTATTTCTTTTTCTAAAATGGGGCTATTTAAATAATTTATTTCCTCTTCTGTTAACCTGGGCAATCTATATTTTTGTAGATATTCCTCCATTTCATATAGATTATCAAATTTATTGGCATTAAGTTGGGCAAAGTAACTCCTAATTATTACTCTAATTTCCTTTTCATTGGAGGAAAGTTCTCCCTTATCATTTTTGAGACTAACAATTTGATTTTCCTCTTTTCTTTTTCTAATCAAATTAACTAAAGGCTTATCTATTTTGTTGATTTTTTCATAAAACCAACTCTTAGTTTTATTTATTAATTCAATAGTTTTCTTATTTTCAATTTTATTAATCTCCCCTTTTATTTTTAGAATTTCCAATTTGCTATTTAATTGAGGGTTTTTAATTTGTTCTTTTTCTAGTTTTTTTTTAATAGGAAGCTCAATTCGTTGATCTTCTCTTTCTCTATTTTATGCAAGTAAGCATCTAGAGATATAAAATCACCCCCTTATAACCGCTTTGGCCATATCCCAAAAATGTTGGTATATTGTCTCATTATTGTCATTCTCCCGGATGAAATTATTGATTGTGTCTATGATTTGCTCTTTCACCCATTCATTCTTTAGGATTAGATTATTTAATTTCCACATAACTTTTGGTCTATTTTCTCCTGGCCTTATATTGCATGTGATTTTTATTGCATCATGATCTGAAAAAAATGCATTTATTATTTTTGCCTTTCTGCATTTGATTTTGAGGTTTTTATACCCTAACACGTGGTCAATTTTTGTAAAAGTTCCATGAACCACAGAGAAAAAAGAAAAATCCCTACTGTCTTCATTCAATTTTCTCCAAAGATCTATCATACCTAACTTTTCTAACAATTTGTTTACCTCCCTAATTTCTTTCTTATTTATTTTGTGGTTTGATTTATATAATTCTGAGAGAGCAAGGCTGAGATCCCCCGCTAGTATAGTTTGGCTGTCTATTTCTTCTTGCATCTCTCTTTATTTCTCCTCTAGGAATTTGGACACTATACCACTTGGTGCATATATATTTAGTATTGATATTGGTACATTATCTATGGTATCCTTTAGTAAAATATAATTTCTTTCCTTATCTCTTTTGATTAGATCTATCTTTGCTTTTACTTGATCTGAGATCAGGATTGCTACCCCTGCTTTTTTTTGTTCACCTGAAGCATAATAGATTCTGCTCCATCCTTTTACCTTCACCCTGTATGTGTCTCTATGCTTTAGATGTGTTTCTTGTAGACAACATATTGTTGGATTCTGTTTTTTAATCCAGTCTGCTATCCGCTTCTACTTTATGGGAGAGTTCATCCCATTCACATTCACAGTTAAAATAAATAATTCTGTATTTCCTGCCATCTTATTTACCCAAGTTATGTTTTTCTCTTTTCTTTCCCCTTTCTCTCTTCCCCCCTCCCCAGTATTTTGCTTTTGATGACCACTTCCCCCAAACAGTCCTCCCCCTTTTAGAGCCCCCCCTTTATTACTCCTTTCCCCTAATTCTTCTATTTTCTCTTTTATTAGTCTTTCCCTTTCTTTTCCTCCTTTCCCTCACACTTCCCTATAAGGAGGGACAAGTTTTTCTGTGAAATAGAATGTGTCTGATATTCTCTTTTAGAGTCCAATCTGAGAGTAAGATTCACACAATGCTCATCCCCCTCCCTTCTTTCCCTCAATTATATTAGGTTTTCTTTGCCTCTTCATGAGATTTTACCTTATTTTACCTCCTTTTTTTAACCTTATTTTACCACCTTTTCCCTCTTTCTCCCAGTATGATAGCCTTTCCACCTCTAGTTTCTTTTTCATATTATCAAAGTAATATCAAATTATACCCCCAATCTTTAAGTATACCCATAGTAGAAATATAAATTATATATAAATATATAAATATAAATATAAAGAAATAAAAATTCTTTCCTTTTTACCTTTTTATGCTTCTCTTGAGTTCTGTGTTTGGAGGTCAAATTTTTTGTTCAGATTTGATCTTTTCATTAGAAATAGGTGAAATTCACCTATATCATTAAATGTCTATCTTCTTCCCTGGAAGAACATGCTCATTCTATATGGAGAGGTTATTCTTGACTGTAATCCAAGTTCCTTTGCCTTTTGGAATATCTGGTTCGAGGCCTTTGTGATCCTTCAATGTAGAGGCTGACAGATCTTGTGTGACTCTAATTACAGTTCCTCAGTATTTGAATTGTTTCTTTCTAGCTGCTAGCAATATCTTTTCCTTGGTGCAATAGTCCTGAAATTTAGCCATGATATTCCTTGGAGTTTTAATTTTGGGGTCTTTTTCAGGAGGTGATCAGTGAATTCTTTTGATGGTGATTTTTGCCTTCTGATTCTAAAACATCAGGGCAGTTTTCTTTCAAGATTTCCTGGAAGATAGTGTTTAGATTCTTTTTTTTTTTATCATGGCTTTCAGGAAGTCCAATAAGCCTTAGATTGTCTCTCCTAGATCTATTTTCCAAATCAGTTGTTTTTCCTAGGAGATATTTCATATTTTCTTTTATTTTTTCATTTTTTTTGTTTTTCTTTGACTGATTCTTGAAGTCTTATTGAGTCATTCATTTCCATTTGTTCAATTCTAATTTTTAAAGTATTATTTTCTTCAATTACCTTTTTTAGCTCCTTTTGTAACCAGTCAATTGAATTTTTTTGTTCATTGCATACTTTTTCCTTTTCACCAATTTTGTTTTTCAGTAAATTGGTGTTTTTATCATATCTCTTTTGGAGGGTTTCTTGCACTGATCTCAATTCATTTCCCCATTTATCATCTAACTCTCTTTTGAGATTCTTTATGCAGTCTTCCAGGAAAGCCTTATGAAAGAGGGACCAGGTCATGTCTCCCTTTGTGACTTCCTCTGGAGTTGCTATACTTTTAGGAACCTCAGGATCTAGGGTCTGCCCTTCTTTCTTTCCATAAAAGCTGTCTGTCGTGAGAGCTCTCTTCTGTTTCTTACTAATTTTTTTAAAAATCCTGGGGTCTGTACAAAGCAGAGAAGCTGTGGCTGTGGTAATTTGCCCTGGGGCAATTTCACTAATTAACTTCCGGTGTTGGGCTCTCTGGACTGGAACGACATTTGCAGAGGGCTACAAACTGCCTTTTACAAGAGGCAGATCTGCCAGAGCACTTGCCTGCAATTAGGGCTAAGTGTCCCAAGAGCCTCAGATAGACTCCCCAGGTGTTTAGAATCTGCCACACTGAGTCCCACCCGGCTTCCTGACCTGTCTCCTGGAGCTGCGCCTGGCAAACTGCTCAACCCCCTGCCCGACTGAAACAGAGCTGTTATGGAGCTCTTCAAAGGTACATTCTGCAAGGAATTTTTTGTAGTCCAAATATTTCTGGGTTCTTTGATTTAAAAATCAGTTCAGAGGCTTAATCTGCTGTTGATTTGAGAGAAGGTCAGAGGAGGACACAGAGAGTTATGTCTTCACTTCGCCATCTTGGCTCAAAATTCCTATACATAACTATAGTTATCTTGTTGCACAAGAAAAATCAGATCTAGAAAGAGAAAAAAAACCCAAGAAGGAAAACAAAATGCAAGCAAACATTCACAGAAAGCGTTAAAATGCTATGTTGTGTTCCACACGCAGTTCCCACAGGCCTCTCTTGGGATATATATGACTAATTTTCATCCCTGAACAATAGGAACTGGTTTGAATCACCTCATTGTTGAAGAGAATCATGTCCATCAAAATTGATCATTGTATAGTCTTGTTGCTGTGTATAATGATCTTCTGGCTCTGCTCATTTCATTTAGCATCAGTTCATGTAAGTCTCTCCAGGCCTCTCTAAAATCATCTTGTTGGTCATTTCTTTTTTTCTTTTTCTTTTTTTTTTTTTTTGCTGAGGCAATTGAGGTTAAGTGACTTGCCCAGGGTCACACAGCTGTTACGTGTCTGAGACCAGATTTGAACTCAGGTCCTCCTGACTTCAGGGCTGGTGCTCTATCCACTGTGCCACCTAGCTGCCCCATTGTTGGTCATTTCTTACAGAACAAAAATATTCCATAACATTCATATACCATAACTTATTCAAACATTCCCCAACTGATGGGCATCCACTCAGTTTCCAGTTTCTTGCCACTACAAAAAAGGCTGCCACAAACATTTTTGCACATGTGGGTCCCTTTCCCTCCTTTAAGATCTCTTTGGGATATAGACCCAGTAAAAACACTGCTGGGTCAAAGGGGATGCACAGTTTGATAACTCTTTGAGCATAGTTCCAAATTGCTCTCCAGAATGGTTGGATCTGTTCACAGTTGCACCAACAATATATCAGTGTCCCAATTTTCTCACATCCCTTCCAACAGTTATCATTATCATTTCCTGTCATCTTAGCCAATCTGACAGGTGTGTATCTCAGAGTTGTCTTAATTTGCATTTATCATGTACTTTTGAAATAAAATTTTTAACCTAGTCCTCTTCCCAAGATGTTATTTTTGTGTCATCCAAACAATTCAACTGACTAAGGACAAGAAATATATGTGTGTCATTATTGGACTTCAGGGTAATCTTGAGTCCTAAGTAAATGAGACTCTGAGGGACACCAAATTCTCACATCATTTATACTGATACATCCTAGATCCTGCCTTGTATCTATAAAACAAGGATAATAATGTATGCATACCGCATGCTTCACAGAATTTTTGTTAAGAAAGTGTCTCAGTATTTCATCAGCTGCAATCAGTCATATCCATGCAAGCAATTATTTTATGGCTGCATTCAAGTCTTTGGTAAAAATGTTGAACAAAGCAGGACCAAGGACCGAGCCCCTATCACATTTATGGTCTTCCCCAATTTATCCCATCATCATCTTTATAAATTTGAATATGCATGTTGACAGTCTCTCTCACACCCCAAACTAATTTGGATCCTCAAAATCAACTCCACCATATTCCTTAAAAAGCCTCACTTCAGTCACACACCAACAGGATTATAATAAAAGATCTCATAGTGTTGTAAAAATGTAGGATGTTGTAATAAAGTGTTAATCTCAGTGTGACAGGAGACTTAGGTCTGAATTCTATATGGCCACAGGCAAGACACTCAACTTGTTCTGCATCTCACTTTCTTTATCTGTAAAATTCAGATAACACCAGTGTTTCTTATCTCACAGGATCATTGTAAAAACAAAATGAGATAATGTACTTATATTCCTTTGCAAACCTTAAAGTCCAATGCATAGTAGAAAGAAAATTTTTTCAGAGTAAGAAAGACCTGGGTTTAATTCTGGCATGATATGGCTAGATTAGTCTGAGCAAGTCACTTGGCCATTCAGTACTCCAACAAAAGAGCTGAAAATATTAGCAGGGGAAGTTCACCACTGGTTGTTCTGTACACCAATGTGTGGGACTGGTTTGATTTAAAAAATGCTATATAATTGGAAACTATTAATATCCTGAACTTCAAAATTCCACTCAAAGAATACAATTTATTTTTTCACTTCTTTGACTATTCACATTAAACCTGCTTTTTGTTCTTATCATAACCTCCAGAACTTTGATTCTTCTTAATGCTCCTCATTTTCTCACTTGCCTCTAGACTCAGTTTTGGCCTTATAGCTTTTCACTTTAATGATTCACTAGACATTACCCTAGAAGCGCTTAATACTTTCCCCATTCGTTATTCTTAAATCAGCCAATTTACAACTCTAAATGATTGAAGGCATTTAATTACTCCTTAGTGGGGAAAGTAATGAAATTGAGGTCTTTGTGTATGCTTGTGTTTATAGAGCTGGGGTAGTGATAGAGGGAAATCTAAACTTGTGCTTCCATCACTGAGGAAGCTTCTGGTATTGTAATTCCCTCCATTGATAGACTCTGACAATTCTAAATGAGAAGTTAATTTACTTGCTCATGGTCACCACAGCTAATCTATAACAGAAGTAGGATTTGAATCTGGTTCTTGCTGACTTCCAAGCTGGCCTGCTTATTACCCACTATTCACATTCATTTTATCCACTATAATTTTATGGTGAAAAATCTCAGAGGCACTCTCACTGATGACTTTTATTGAATCCCACTGTCATTCTACATCTTTCCTTACTCTTCCTGCCCCTAATTGCACCCCAAACCTTATATCCAGTAACTTAACCTTCTACTTGACTGAAAAAATTGAGAACATTTGCCAAGTGCTTGCTCCATTGATTTCCCTATCCACTTCTCAAGACTTCTCCATCACCTTATGGAGGAAGAAATGGGAGGCTTAGGATCAAGAATACAGATATAGCATTTTGCTTCCTCCCTTACATGCCTTTTCTTCACTAACTCCTTCCTGTTTACCTACAAAAGTTCTCACATCTCTCCAATCTTTAAATAATTTTTTTTCTTTTGATCTTTTATACCATCTATATATTATTCCTATTTTTCCTTCTTTTTTTCTTTTACTTTCTTTTCTTTCTTTCTTTTTTTTTTGACAAGGCAATTGGAGTTAAGTGACATGCCCAGAGTCACACAGATAGTAAGTATTAAGTGTCTGAGATCAGATTTGAAGTCAGATTCTCCTGACTTCAGGGTTAGTTAGTGCTCTATCCACTGCCCCATCTGATTGTCCCATCTATATACTATCCCATTTCTCTCTGCTACTTCATTCCCACATTTCTTGAAACCATCTATACATTCCATTTTATCTCTAACCATTTGTAATCTGGCTTCCTTTTAGATATGCTGAAAGTGCTTTCTCGGAGACCAATGAAGTTTTCATCACCAATGACTTTTTTCATTGTTAGTTCTCCTTATTCTTTCTATATTATTTGACAATGCTGATCATTCCCTCCTTCAGGTCTGCCTCATTTGGTTTCTGATATCCCACTATCTTTCTAACTCTCCTTGCTGTTTTCTTCCTTAGACTCTTATCCTATCCTCAACCTCTTAAATTTGAGTTTCCCAAAGTTCTAGCCTCAAACATCTCTTCTCTCCCTGCATTCTGTCTCTTGGCAATTTCATTTACTCCTTTGATTTCAATGACTTCTATGTAGATAGAACAGTGTCTGGAACATTGTAAGCACTATGTAAATATTGTAATTTTAACCTACATACATTTACACATATATGTATGTATGTATGTATTATGTATCAGCTCTGACATCTTCTCAGTAGTATGCTAGCCCCACATTTCCCAACAAATATCAAGATATCTCTCCCTGGATATTCTGTTGGTACCTCAAATAAGCATATCTAAAATTAAACTTACTACACTTTCGCCAAAATCTATTCCTCCTTATTTCACTTTCAGTGGTACCAACATTTATCTTCTCTTTAGTGTTTAAAATCTTGTTATTATCCTTGACTCTTTCTTTGTTCACCATTTACAAATCATCTATTCATACTATAAATATTTAAATGCTTACGGTGTGCAGTAAAATGCTGGACTTTGGAGGGATAAGATATTTAGATAGGATTCTAATGGATCTTACTGTAATAGGGGTATAGGACACAAAGACAGATGATCATAATGCACAATTAATTACAATTGTGCACAAACTCAGATAATTATCATGTACATGGTAAATAAGTCAGAAAGTTGTGAAACAAAAATACTCATATCCAAGAAGAGAAATTATTATCACAGAGCAATTCAAGAAAAGTCTATGGAAGGGGTAATGTTTGAGTTGGTCTTTAAAGCCATGAAATTCAGCATGAGAAGGGGCAGAAGAAAAGAGATAGGAAGCTTTGGGAACAGAGAGCAAAGACATAAAAGAAAAGTGGCAGGTGCTTTCAGAGGTCAGAGAATGGTTTAATTTGCTTAATTATAATGAATACATGAAAGAATAATATGACAGGTTTGGAAAGGTGGGGAAGTCTTAGATCATAGAGCACTTCATAGTCTAGAAAAGGAATTTAAGTTATATTAGGTAGCTAGTAAGGAGTTACTGAAAATTTTAATTATTACCAAACTGGGCAGTTACCAAAGTTCTGTTAATTCTACCTTCAAAATCTCTCTGATATCTATTCCTTCCTCTCAAAAGCTACTGTAACTAACTTGGCATAAGGCCTCATTGCCACTTGCTCATAATATTGCAATTAACATACAATAGGATTATAGGATTTCCAGTTTAGGGAACCTTAGACATCACCTAACTCAAATCCTTCTTTTTTTTCAGCTGAGTGAATTGAAAATCTGAAAGATTAAGTGATTTAGCCAAAGTCACACGAATAAAAGAGTTTAGGTTGGAAAGAGGCTCCTGTGATTCCAGATATAGGCTTCTCACATCTACTCTCTCCTCCTTCAATTCATCCTTCAGGTGATAGCTGGACATAACTTCTTTGTGAAAGGAAAGAATAAGAAAAGGAGGGATGGAGGGAGAGAGGAAGAAAGGCAGGAAGGAAGGGATTAAGGGACAGGGAGGGAGGGAGGAAGGGTCAAAAGGAAAAAAGGAGAGAGGGAAGGAGGGAGAAGAAAAAATAATATACTTCAATCTATATTTGGAAGCCATCAGTTCTTTTTCTAGAGGTGGAGTATTTTTCTTCATGAGTCTTTTGGGATTTTCTTGGGTCATTGTATTGCTGAGAATAGCTAAATCTTTCACAGTTGTTCATCATATAATACTGCTGTTACTGTGTACAGTGTTCTATTGATTCTGGTCATTTAATTCATATAAGTCTTTCCAGGTTTTTCTGAAATCATCCTGCCTATCATTTTGTTTTTGCAGGGCAATTGGGGTTAAGTAACTTGCCCAGGGTCACACAGCTAGTAAGTGTTAAGTGTTAGAGGCTGGATTTGAACTCAGGTCCTCCTGATTCCAGGACCAGTGCTCTATCCACTGTGTCATCTATCCATCTCCTCCCTGTTTGCCACTTTTTATAGCACAATAATATTCCATTCCAGTTATATGCCACAATTTGTTCAGCTATTGCCCAATTGATATGCATCCCCTCAATTTCCAATTCTTGGTGAAGGATAAGATTGATCTGGGAAGTCACAGAGATGTTTTGGGAAGCCGTAGGCCAATCAGTTGACCTACTCTTTCCAAAAGCAGAGCAGATAATAAATAGATGACCGAGAGAGATATGAAGCATGGTCTGGAACTGACTACATTTTTTGATTATATGAGCCTGTATTTACTCACTCACCAGTCAGGAGAACTCTATGTCAAGGTGAGAATTTCACAGCTGAGTAGACTAAGTCCTCCAGAATATGATTTTTGGTAGTCTGGTGGCTTGGAAATTACAATAGTAAGGTAAATGGAAAGGCTAGATGGATTGAACAAATGGATAAGATAGGCTTTATTATCTAACACACAACCTTAGGTAATGCCAGAAAGGTTGATTCCCTTTCCAACAAAGAGGTGCCAAATATAGCCTTGGCATATAAGACACCCAGACTAAGAAAAGAGGCAGAAATGCACATGGCCCTCCTGGCTGCCTTCCCAAGAGTCAGTATCCTGAGAGACACACCCAGATCAGGGAAGGCTTCAGAGAATCCAGACAATGCAGCCAAACCCTTCAAAAACCCTAGGCTAACCACTCTCCAAAAGCAGCTAAGAGTATACTACACAGTTTCACAGTAGCAGCCAGTGAGTTATGACAGGTATTACTACATTCCATCCACACATGCTCGTAAGAGTCATACAATGCAAATAATCTTCAAGCAGTTCAATACTGTTCCTTACTCTAGTGATAACTTATATTATTGGCTTGATAATATTATTTTCCCTACTCAGAGCACTGACCATATTCGTACTCTATGGTTCTCTCCTTCCTTTCAGGTCTAGAATTTAGAGTTACCTCAGAGGATATTTAATCCAAGCCCAGAGAGGCAAGTCTGAAGCAATGTATTGTCCAATATTATGTAGAAGGCAGAACCAGAATTCAAAATCAGATCCTATGACTTCAGGTTTTTTGTTCTTTCCACGATATCACAGATCCTCTCTACAGAGCCCTCAGCGTATTTTTGATAAAAAAAAATTCTTAACCATGTAAGGGACAAAAACATTTGTATTTATAATTTTCCTATATTATTCTTTTGATCATACCTATTTCTAGTCAATTAAATAATATCACCCTACCCACTTCTGTCAAAAATCCAAAATATCCTATACTTTATATTCATCTCTAAATCTACTCATCTATTATAATTCTATTGACCAGGGAATTCTGGGGAACATACCAGATTCAGACTAAAATGTTAAAGACTATGAGTTTTCTAATTTCATAATAACCTTAGATCATTTTTGCTGAGTTCAGACACTAAATGATAGCAAATAGTCTTGAATCTTTGACATCTACTGCCCAGGAGTCTGGCTAGATAATACACACTTCCTTTTTTCTTAAATTAAAGCTTTTTATTTACAAAATATATCATGGATAATTTTTCAACATTGACCCTTGTATAGCCTTGTGTTTCAAATTTTCCCCTCCTTCCTCCCACCTCTTCTCCTAGATGGCAAGCAATCCAATATATCTTATATATGTTAAAATATATGTTAAATCCAATACATGTAAACAATTTTGTTTCACAAGAAAAATCAGATCAAAAAAAATGAGTAAGAAAACAAAATGCAAGAGAACAACATCAAAAAGAGTGAGAATGCTATATTGTGATCTACATTCAGTTCCCATAGTCCTCTCTCTGGATGTATTTGGCTCTTTTTATCACAACACCATTGGAACTGGCATCAATCATCTCACTGATGGAAAGTCACGTTTGTCAGAATTAGTTGTCATATAGTATTGATGTTGCCATGTACAATGATCTCCTGGTTCTGTTCATTTCATTTCAGATTAGTTCATGCAAGTCTCTCTAGGCCTCTCTAAAATCATCCTCCTGATTGTTTCTTAGAGAACAATAACTTCTATAACATTCATATATCATAATTTGTTCAGCCATTCTCCAACTGATGGGCATTCATTCAGTTTCCAGTTTCTTGCCACTACAAAGAGGGCTATCACAAACTTTATGCACAAGCATTTTGGGTCCCTTTCACTCCTTTAAGATCTCTTTGGGATATGAGCCCAATGGAAACACTACTGGATCAAAGGGTGTGCACAGTTTGATAACTTTTTGAGCATATTTCCAAATTGCTCTCCAGAATGGCTATATCTGTTCACAATTCCACCAACAATGTATTAGCATCCCAGTTTTCCTCTATCCCCTCCAACATTCGTGATTATCTTTTCCTGTCATCTTAGCTAATGTCAGAGGTATGTAGTGGTATTTCAGACTTCTCTTAATTTGCATTTCTCTGATCAATAGTGATTTAGAGTATCTTTTCATATGACTAGAAATAGTTTTAATTTCTTTATCTGAAAATTGTCTGTTCATATCCTTTGATCATTTATCAACTGGAGAATGATTTGAATTCTTATAAATTTGAGTCAATTCTCTATATATTTTAGAAATGAGGCTTTTATCATTACCCTTAAAATGTAAAAAATGTTTTCCCAATTTATTGCTTCCCTTCTAATCTTGTCTTCATTAGTTTTGTTGGTACAAAAACTTTTCAACTTAATACAATCAAAATTATCTATTTGGTGTTCAATAATGAATTCTAGTCTTCTTTGGTCACAAATTCCTTCCTCCTCCACAGATCTGAGAGGTAAACTAGCCTATATTCTTCTAATTTGCTTATATTACTCTTTATATATAAACCATGGACCCATTTCGACTTTATCTTGGTATATGGTGTTAAGTGTGGGTCAATGCCTAGTTTCTGCCATACTAGTTTCCAATTTTCCCAGCAGTTTTTTGTAAAATAGTGAGTTCTTATCCCAAAAGCTGGTGTCTTTGAATTTGTCAAACACTAGATTGCTATAGTCATTGACTATTTTGTCCTGTAAACCTAACCTATTCACTATCAACTACTCTATTTCTTAGCCAGTACCAAATGGTTTTGATGACGGCTGCTTTATAATACAGTTTTAGAGCTGGCATAGCTAGGCCACTTTCATTGGCATGTCTTTTTTTTTCATTAATTCCCTTGAAGTTCTTGATCTTTTGTTCTTCCAGATGAATTTACACGCTTCCGTGTATAAAGATTAGAGCCAGACTTTTCATGCTATTAAGGAGAAGAATTTGTCAGTGACAAGTGACAAGTTTGAGAGATGAGTATGAAATATAAAAGACTACGTGTACCAGGGAAGAAGACAATTTTTTTTTTTTTGCAGAAGACAATTTAATCAATTATTGGTTTCATTCTTCATTGGTAATTGTGTGGGACAGTAGTGACCACAAAAATAATCACAGACTCTCAACTAAGAAAAGCAAAAAGGGGTTTATTATAATCTCACGAGAAAGGGCAACTCCCATCTAACAAGGGGTTTGTCAGTAAAGAAGTGCAAAGCACAAACTGCAAAACACAAGATTAAATAGAACACCATTCCCCCCTTTTTTCTCCTCTTCCCCCTCCCCCCCTTCCTTGACCTTTTCTACCATTGTCTGGGGGATTCAGGTTTATACTCTAAACACAGAAATCTATCTCAGAAAGAAAAGAATGAAGTGTCTTTAAAAGAAGTACTTAAATGCTAATTAAGAGATAGTGAGAAACAGGAGGGGAATGTTCATTCAAGACACTTGAACACCTGCAGCTTTTTAGCTAGTGATCATTCAGGCCAACCCATATTTAGGTAATGAATTTATTTGTATTCTAATATTCTATTGATGGAGCTGTGAATCAGTTCAACTATTTTGGAAAACAATGTCTAATAGTGAAAGAAAAGTCTCTAAACTATTCATAACCTTATACCCCAAAGAGGGCAGTGACAATGAAAAGTCCTATTAATGACAAAATATTCATAGTAACATACTTTGTGGTAAGAAAATACCTCTAAACAAAATGTGTACCTACCAACTAGGGAATGGATAAACATATCATAGCATAAGTTTGCAATGGAATATTATTGCATAAGAAGTGTGAATATGAAAAATTCAGAGAAACATTGGAAGTTGAATGAAGGGATAAAGTCAAAGAGAAGCAAGAAAACAATATACATAATGACTACAATAACATAAATAAAAACAATACTAAAGGCCAGCAAAACTCAGCTTTAATTGTAACTATTAATCTTGATACCAGAAAAGAAAGGATGAAACATATTTTTTCTCTGTTAAAGAGATGGGGAAATACAGGAGTAGAATATCAGAAATGTTTGCTTTTTGGTTAGTTTTGCTGACTGTTTAAAAAGAGAGTTTAACTATACTCAAAAAGTTATCACCCTATAACTTTTTGCACAACTTTTTTCTGTGCATACCTTTGACCCAACAGTGTTTCTATTGGACTTATATCCCAAACAGATCTTAAAGGAAGGAAAGGGCCCCACATGTGCAAGAATGTTTGTGGCAGCCCTTTTTGTAGTGGCTATAAACTGAAAACTGAATGGATGCCCATCGATTGGAGAGTGGCTGAACAAATTATAGTATATGAATGTTATGGAATATTATTGTTCTATAAGAAACAACCAGCAGGATGATTTCAGAGAGGCCTGGAGAGACTTGCATGAACTGATGCTGAGTGAAATGAGCAGAACCAGATCATTATACATGCAACAACAATACTATATTATGATCAATTCTGATGGACATGGCTTTCTTCAACAATGAAATGTTTCAAAACAGTTCCAATTGTTCAGTGAAGAAAGCCATATACACCCAGAGAGAGGGATATGAAATGTGGACCACAACATAACATTTTCATGCTCTCTATTGATGTTTGCTTGCATTGTGTTTCCTTTCTCTGATTTTTTTTCTTGTAGATAACGATTTTTCTTACATAACAATGATGTGTGGAAATATGTATACATATATTTGATTTGTCAAGTATTTTAACATAATTAACATGTAATGGGTTTCCTGCCATCTAGGGAAGGGGTAGGGACTGGGGGGAAAAATTTGTAACAAAGCTTTGTAAGGGTCAATGTTGAAGAATTACCAATACATATGTTTTGCAAATAAAAAGTTTTAATAAAAAAAATTTAAAAAGAGAGTTCAATAGAAGAGAAGTGATATCAGGAAATGACTTGGTTTGTTTGTTTTTAAGACATTGTTAAATAAAACCGTCAAGCCACCTGAACTTCCTAAGAGAGAATGCTTAATGATATTCTTGACAAACTGCCATTAAGAGATCCCAGACCCCATCCTGCAGCAAATATACAGTACAAAAATATAAGTACTATTTAATATCCTGGTTTGCATACTCTACATATCCATTATTCTAATGCTAGTAGTTCATAATAAGGATTTCTGAACTCCTAATCTCTTCAAGCCTTCTCTAGAATTTTGCAGTAAATTGTGGGCTCTTATCTCAAATATCTTGAATAAAATTGGCATTTGTATAGTACTTTAAGTTTTTCCAAGGGCTTTAAATACAAAACCTCATTTTGTTCTCATGACAATCATGTGGAATTCAATTCTATGGAAATTGCTATTCCCAACTAAGTCCATTAAAGATTAAATGATTTGCCCAGGGTCACACCTAGGATGGGCTCTGAACTTGGGTCCATTGTGCTTGTCTAAGAAACACATAAGTTTAATTCAGCTTAAAAAAACCCCACCATAATGTTTGTGAGAAAGATCTATAGTTTGGAGCTTGTATTCAATTGGCATATTCTTGTCCCACCCCACCAGCAATTTGGGATTGAATGACTTGCTCAGCATCATCAGCTAGTAAGTGTCTGAGGTCATATTTGAACTCATGAAGACAAGTCTTTCAGATTGTAGGTTCTGCACTCTATCCACTATACCACCTAGCTGCCTCCAATTGGTATATTCTTGATAAATGCTCTTTTTTCCCATTGGAATGGGGGTATTTTCCTGTGAAAGGAGTAAGCCAAGCTGCAGACAACATCATGCTTGAGCTGATACTGCCAAGTTTCATTAATCTTTGCGGCTTTTCTTGGGGGTCTTTTCATGTTCTGAAATGTCATAGCCTTAAACTTAATTCCAGACATCCTGTGTCCATTGAGACAACCAATGGTACTGCCAGATTGAATGCAGTCTTATTTATCCTGAATGATTGATTTGCAGGGTGTCATAGTGAGCACACAAGACCCTCTTTTTGTACTATCTTAGGAGAACTATAATGCAGTCATTCTTGCTTCTTCATCATATCCCAGAGTTGAAGAATTGTTTAAGTCATATCCTCTTTTCTTTGGGTTTCAATCTTCTTGATAGGACATTGTTGGAAATGTTCTTAATTCCAGTCACATGAGTCACACAGAGGGAAAAAAATGTGACCTTAACATTCACTTGGTTATGAGACCATGATAAAATCTAAGCCTTCTTAAAGTAAATTAAATTCTTGTGGTCCATTAAGACCATGACAGAATGTTTAGCTCTCTCTGAATGGTGCCATCATGTCTCTAGGGAATCCTTGATAATCAGCCACTCCCAGTTTATGAAGGTATAATTCCTCTCCATTGAAGTCAACTGGGAGTCAAGGAAGGGGGAGGGAATAAGTATTTATACAGTTCTCAGTATCTTACAAGTACTGTGTTAAATATTTTACAAATATTATCTCATTTGATCCTCACAATAGCACTGTGAGGTAGGTACTTTTATTATCCCTATTTTACAGTTGAAGAAACTGACACAAATAGAGAGTAAGTAGCTCAACAAATGTGAACATAAAACTTCCTGACTTTAGGCCCAGGGGCCTCTCCACTGAGCCATGAGCTGCCCTAACCAGTGTATATTTAGATTCTGCAACTGTACTATCATCCTTTTCTTTCTTTCTTTCTTTCCTTCTTTTTTTTTTGGTAGGTTTTGAATAAGCAATGCCAATAGCAATTGTCAATAGCAACCCCATAGGATCTTACCTCCTATTGAAGGGATCCAAGCCTACATGATACATATCTATGTCAAGTGGATTTGTAATCCTTTCTAATTTAACATGAATTCTAAGAAGGTCACCTAGCTCTGGCTGAAGATACATGTTTTGCTATAAGCATATAAACCATGTTGTTGCAACTGTGTGAGCTGACAAAGTAGTACAGTAGAAAAAACAGTGGATTTGTAGTCATTGGACTCAATTCAAATTCTATCATTTACTAATAGTGTGACCTTGGCTAAGCCACTTAACTTTTCTGGGACTTAGTTTCCTCATCTATAAAATGAATGTTTCTCATATGTATAGGATATGAAACAATATTCACATGATAAAGAATCAGAATGTTCACTAATTACACTACTACATGTTGATTGAAATCTGCCAATATTTATTAACCAGAGGCCACAAAGATTGCTCTTTAGGTTGCTGATTCACTTTCAAAGACAAGACTTCTTAATATTAAAACTATATTTAAAACACTGTCTTTCACTTTCCTCCAGTTTTAATTCTTGTAACGTTATATATTTCCCACATGCCTAGTTTATCATAGATCTGCACATTCTCTAAAGTCTGACCAAAATATGTGAAATAAGTAGAATGTTATAGATGATGATCTCATTTAGGTCAAAGTAGCTCACCCAGTAACTCATCTCTTTTTGGGGAAAAAAAAGAAGAAAAAGAAAAAAATGGTTGCCCTCTCTAGCAACTGGTATGATCAAATGAATCCTTTCTAGCTTTCATTTGTAAAGTCTATCTTTCTTATTAAATGACTAGATTTACTTGTATAGCAGGTGTGTAGCCAATTAGAGGTCCGTGTAGAATAACCAAATTCTCAATAGAGGCAATCATCAAGCCCTCTCTAGGCTAAAAAAAAATTCAGAAAATTCTGGTACCCATGAAAATATCTTCCATTTTCTCAAAGGAATTGTTAATAGATGAAGAAAATATCTGAGGTGACTCTTTGAACTAACTAGACAGTTTTTCCTCAGGTGCCTTTCAATACTGGAATCATGTTGCCTCAGTCTTTGGAATACAAATACTCCCTCAGACACAGTCCTATCTACTCCCCTAAGGACCACCTGCCATTTGCAACCCTCAGCCTATCATATGAGTCATCTACCTCCTCCTATGCCAAGAATGATTTCCAGTGCAATCATCTCCTCTGAGAGAGCAACCCTTAACCTGTGATCCTGATCCCCTGGGAGAACATAGAGTTGTTGTAAAGAGTCCATGAATCCTCATGCACACGAAGCACAGTGATTTTAATCTTTAGCTCCGACAAAATATGGGTCATGACTCAACATAATAAATAAGTAAACATAGCTATGGTGGATTGGATAAATAACACATTTATCACATATACAAAGTACAATTTAAAAAATAATGTGTTATGATTAACAAAATATAAGTTCATTTAAATCACCACATATTTGTCATATATTTTCTAAAATCAAGTGATTTTGATAGTATAATTATTATCACAAGGAGATTGGATTGTGAAATATAACATATTTTTAAGTGGAACATATGGTTTTATTCAGACTACCACCTTTGTTTAAAAGAGAAACTGAAAATCAGGGTGATGAAGAAGGGAGTAATGTTTGGAACAATATGAAACACATGAACTTTTGCCATTTGATAATTTTATACTTGCTTTTTCTTTTTAAAGTCCATTATATAGCTACCAAGTGTGAAGTAAATCTTCAAAATGTGCCATTTCCTTTAGAGAAGTTTCAGAACTAAAAATCTTATTTGTATGAAAAGCTGTAGAGAAAGTAGTTGAAAAGTCCATTCATAAAACTTTTATTCCACTTACATTTACTTAATACACATTCTTAGCAATTATGCTTGGATTGTTCACAAAAAATGTCATAAGAAATTAAGCAAAGCTAGCCATCATCTCAAGTTATTTCCCTGTTGACAATTTTTACAGCACATGTGTGTTAGACATGCATCAAAAAATCACAAAAGTAAAAAACCTTTTAAAAAGTTAAATACATGGGTTTCTTGTTTTACTGCTGTGCTTGATATACAGTGACTTTATGAATATCAAACAATTCTTTTTTACTGCATCTTTACTTGCACATTTGTTCTTAGGTCACTTAAACCATTTAAATATAAATAAAATGAGTGTAGCAAAAATAATGAAAGTGAATAGCAGGTAACTTTACAAATAATGGAATGTGAACTGCTTCTGTTCTTCTCCAGAGTAAATGGACTGGGTTCAAACTTTGTCTTAAAGAACACTTTTGCAACTGCAATCATAAAGGTGTATATGTTGAGATTGTGTATTCCACAGATTCACATAGAATGACATGTAATATCTATGGGACATCTGTTTCTACCACAACCATGAGTGCTCCAATTCTAAGTGCCCACAATAATTACACCTGTGGCTGGAACCAATTAAGCCTTTATACTCCCACCACAACAGGCCAATATGTAGCAGTTTTCTTGTGAAATCACAGTGTACCAAAAGTACTATGCCAAACATGTAAAATGTGTATAAAAATTCCATATCCCCATATTGGCCACCTCAGATGAAAACAGATAACTCCCCAAATGTAAACTGGCCCTACTTCCCTAATATTAAACATAAAAACCACATGGAAAATATAGAAATCCAAATGGAAGTAATATAAACCTGTCATAAATGTAAACAAAAACTATTTGTGGGACATCATGGTCCCACATGACAAATGGTCTACTGTGTAAATTTTAGAATGAAGCAGACAAAAGTTGGAAGGTTGATTAATTCTCCCCTCCTTATTCAGCTTCAACTTCATCTCCTTGGGTGTCTGATGTTCACAATGTCAAGTTGTCTCAGTAATTGCATTATTAGTATGCTGTCTTTGTATGATTCTTCACTTGATGTATCAAGTTCAGCAATGGCTTCAACAAAAGCTGTCTTTGGGACAGACTTTTTCTGGAGAGTTCAGGATCTCATAATAGAACATGAAAGTTCAAGATCAGACCCTTTTTTATAGGATGCATTGATTGCCTCTCTTTTTTGCTGATTTCAAAGTTTCTTGATATTCTTGTTGTGATTGATCCATTATTCCTTTCTTGTCATCATCATCAGCAATCTCATATTATACAGTAGTAGTCTCCTTCATTTTCAAATAGAAAACTTTGTTTTCTGCTTATGAAATATTAGAAATCAAGAATTTTTCCAATAGAGACAGTATATCATCACAGATATCTCTTAGTTCAGTTTCAATTTTCTCTCTCTGTATTCTGGGACCATCTGCTGTTTTTTCTCAGAACCTTCTGTCTTTTGCTCAATACTTGAAAAAACCCTCCAAGGTGACCTTTGGACCCCTACAACATTTTTGTAAGCAACAGAAAGAAGATTCCTCTACTCATTGGATAAATCAGTTCCTTTCTCAGTTACAGACTTCATGCAGGCTGCTGTGTCATCATATCTCTCATCCTGCTCAGCCAATTTGACCTTTTGTACCAGCTCATTTTTATCCACAACTGAATGTTCTGTGCCCAGAGTAAGTGGTGGCAGATGACGAATGGACAGGGGATTCATTGGTCTCTGGGTGGTAGCAGTGGCCAATGTTGTCATATTTTAAAGGATATTTGTACTTGAAAATTTTAGGAACCACTGCTCTTGATAAAACCTTACATGGAAGGGATGCTAATCATTGAATCAATTATGATTTGGGTCCTCTACCTTTGTCCCATGTATAGGTCATTTTGCCATTTGATAATTTTATACTTAAACTTGTTTTTTTTTCTTTTTAAAGTTCATTTTATAGCTATCAAATGGGAAGTAAATCTTCAAAATGTGTCATTTCTTTTAGATAAGTTTCAGAACTGAAGATCTGCTTTATATGAAAAGCTGTCCATCGCTACTCCATGATAATCATGTTAGGAGATCTTCCTATGAGTCAATTCCTACATCATTCCTAGCTGACTTCATCTCCCAAAGCTTTAACTGGCAAACTCCAGTCAGGTTATTCTTTTTCTACATTGTTGACCCCTGGGGTTACAAACAATGAAACAGCAACAGAAACAAGAAGATCCAAGTTGGGAAATTATTAGAACTCTACTTCTTCCAGGCCACATAGACTAAGGACTCTCTAAGTTTCCCAGATGCTTCTTCACTGAATTACAAATTTGATTTTTCTTTTAACTAGCCATTGACCAAGATGAATGGTAAAATCTACCACTCTAGCCAAACCTACACAAGCCAAATTATTTTCTTTTAAATCTTTGTTTAGCCCATTCTCTAAATATACCTACCAACAAACTCAACTCTTCTCAACCCAGATTAGAATTTAATTGCAAAAATTCTTTCATATAAGCAATTAGCACCTAATTCCCTTGATATAATGCTACCATTGCAGGTGCTACATAAGTTTCCAATAAGGGTGTATGAAAGCAAGAAATTAAAGCTTAAAACTTATAGTTAAAATAGAAAATTAAGGCCTAATAATATAGTTAAGCTAAGGAATTATGTTTTTAGTTGAAAGTCTAACTTCCTTGAGATAAACATTCTGTTCTAATTTGTAACTTTGTATATTAATAACAAACCAGAGATAACTATTTAACTGCTCTTGAAAATGTCTTAGTTTCCAATTATGCCTGTTAACCAGAGCTCTTTCTGACTACATTGTATCTTCATGTTGTACTGGAAGACCACTTTCTTTGCAAACACATTATGATGCAATTGTAAGATAATAAAATTGTATATTCATATAATTACATAATCATATAAATATGCATTTATTATAAATTATTTTATACTTTTATAATATATTATCTTTGCATTTATAATTTAATATTTTAGTTTAATTTAATATATTTTATTTTATTATATTGCATATTTTATTACATAATTATAGATAATATATTTAATATTAACAATAAATTTATAATGTTATAAGTTAATCTAAATGAAATAAATTATAAGTATATAAATGTGTGTGTGTGTGTCTGTGTGTGTGTGTATTCCTTGGTTTTAACGAATCTGACCTTAACCATGTTGCAGAAGTTTTTTCTTCAATAGGAGTTACAAAATTAGTCCCAGTGATATGGAAGGCATCTCAAAAGCCATCTAGTCCAACCTATACCATTCCTTCTACAATATCACTGACAATTGAACACCTCCAGTGGACAAGAACCAACTGTCTCTCACAGTTGGAAATTCATATCACTTTGGAAGATTTCCCCAATCACTGACAATATATGTATAAATGTATGTATGTATTCAAAAGCACCCAACATAATAAATTTAGTCCAAAGTTTCACTGAACTGTGGGCTTACTCTGTCTACAACATTCCTTATCAGGTAAAATTATCCAATCAAAAAAGGAAATGGGAAAGGAGACTTAGTGAAACAGTTGTTTTCATTGGTTCAGTTACATTGTGGGGAGCAAAATCCCACTATCAATGCAAATTGGCCACTGACTTGCTATTTCTAGTATTAGAGAAATAGCCTAGGGTCCTGAAAGTTATTTGCCCATGGTCGTTCATTGAATATGATTGATATTGATAACACATGTACACAGTAACAGCAAGATTGTATAATGTTCAACTATGATAGACTTAGCTCTTCTCAGTAATACAATGACCCAAGACAATTGCAATAGACTTATGATGGAAAATGCCATCCATGTTCAAGGAAAGAGCTACGGAGAGTGAGTGCAGAATGAAGCATACTCTCACTTTTTTTTTTGTTTTTTCTGCCTCCTATTTTTTGTTGTTTGGATTTTTCTTTCACAGCATGACTAATATGGAAATTTTTAAATGATTGCAATTGTATAACCTATATCAGATTACCTGCAGTCTTGGAGCGGGGGAGTGAAAGGAAGGAGACAAAATTTGGAACTCAGAATCTTGAAAATTCTCTTTATATGTAATTAGAAAAAATAAAATACTATTAACTGAGGGAGAAAAGATGTTGATAATACTTAAGGCCAATTCTATCTGACTCCAGAGCCAGATTTTTTCTCCATAACAGCAGGATATCTTTCTTACACTTTAAGGGCTTATGATCTCCCAAAGGGGGAGATCATATCTTATAAAAAAAGGCCACCTACACCAGATATATCCTAAAAGGGTGAGATTGTAACGTAAGTACTCATTCACATTGACCAGGAAAAAAACCAGGGCTTGCTCTCACTCTCTTGAATGTGGTTGGTGAGATGAGAGCAAACTCAGGAGAGAATGCAGCTGCTTACATTCTTGTGGAGGAAGCTACAGTGACAAGGAGTGGGCAAATCTTACTATTTTTCCAGTATTCTTCTGCAACTAATATAGCCATGAAGTGAATCTATGAACAATCTATGCAAAGCTTTCCAATGAAAGAAAAGAAAGGGAAATTAGATCTAGGGTTCTGGCAATACTATTATGTCTATGGCTCTCAGATCACCTCAAGAGTTAATGGAACAGCATCTCAGATGGGTGCAGTTTCAGAGGAGTCAAAGGTGTTATTACTTTATACTTGTCTAATAATAGAGGGCTGACGCTAGCCAGCAGGACTATAAATCTAACAACAGGATAAAAGGTACCCAGGAGAAGTGGAAACAAAGACACTCACAGAGGTTGAGCCAACTTCCCAAGAGCTGGTATCCTGTAAAAGGCACATAAACACACACCCATCACAGTGAAGGCTCTTAGGTATCCCAACAATGCAGTGTGCCCTTCCCACACCCTAACTCACCTGCATCTGAATCACACTTCCAAAATGGTCACATCTTCTCAGTTGTTTCCAAACTACTTCCATCAGCATTGATGTCAATTTGTTTTCCTTCTTATATGCCCCAATATATGCTATCATTGTTGATAAAATCTACAGGTCAGCTTAGATGGGAGCCTTTACCTCTATCTCTTGCTTACTCAGCTTCTTTGTTCTCTTCTTACCTACCACTGGCCAGGATAATGATATATTTTACTCTTCTCCCTCGACCATTACTATGTTCCAATCAAACTAGGCCACTAGTTATTCTCACACAAGAATCATGTTATCCTACCTCTATGCTCACATTCTGCTCACACCAGTCCCACATCTGGAATATTCTCCTCCAAATTACTACCTTTTGAAATGAAGCATCCTCAACTCTCAGCTTCTTCATGAAACCTACCCTGATAATCCTAGGCATTAATCTCACTTCTTCCTTTATACCTCATAAAGCATCTAGTTTACCTCCCTTATGCACTTATCATGATTTATTCTGAAATATAGTTAATTAATTATGGATCACAACCCCCTAGATGGGGGAGTCCCATGGGAGAAAGACCTGAATTTTATTTAATTTCTGTACCTCTTCAAGCAACTATCGTGGCGTTCTGGATGGAGTAAAGATTTCATAAACATTTTCTTTAGGCAAATATTTGATTTTATATTAAACTGTTAAAGATTTCATGATCAATGTTTCAAACCACGTCCAATTATTCAGTGAAGAAAGCCATATACACCCAGAGAGAGGGATGTGAAATGTGGACTACAACATAACATTTTCATGCTCTCTATTGATGTTTGCTTGCATTGTGTTTCCTTTCTCTGATTTTTCTTTCTTGTAGATATGATTTTTCTTGCACAAAAATTATGTGTGGAAATATGTATACATATATTTGATTTGTCAAGTATTTTAACATAATTAACATGTAGTGGATATCCTGCTATCTAGGGAAGGGTGGGGAGTAGGGGGGAAAATTTGTAACAGAAAGCTTTGTAAGGGTTAATGTTGAAGAATTACCCATACATATGTTTTGCAAATAAAAAGTTTTAATTAAAAAAAATAAAAAATAAAGATTTCATGATCTACCCATTCATAATGACATTCAATATGAAACATAACTTCTCACAATCCAATAGAAACTGTCGATTTGTTTTATTATATGTTTCTTGATGTTCCTCAGAACTCAAAATTCAAGCTTCTGGGTAACTAGTTAGTATTTTTGTGGATCCTTATTTTTGGTGTTCTTTTTTAGATCTGCCATTTTTCCCCCAACACTGCCCAAAGGAAATCTTTTTGCACATTGTTAGGAAACTGCATCATTATCAAGTCCACTTTTAGCTAATGGAATCATTCATTCTGGCAATTCTTTCTGGCAAAATTCCAATAATTCTTCCTCCAGATAGAGACCTGAGAAATGAGTAAGAATGGAGCAGTTAATTTCCTCTCATTTCTTTCCATAAATTCAATTATTTTTCTTCCACATTTAGAAATTCATCCTATCATACAAGAAAGAAGGCAAAGATCAAGAAAAGATTAAAAACTGATAATAATTTTAAAAATGAGCTTCTAAAGGGTGATTATCTCAACTTAAATCGTCTGTTTTCCCTTGAAAACAACAAGAAGCTGTATTCACAGCTGGAATTCTTTCTCATTTAATTATCTAATATGCTAAGAAGTAGTGTGATAGGAAAAGAAAAACACCTAGATTTGTCAGGATTTTGCCTTGTGACCCTGGACCCTACTTTTCTCATTTGTGAAATGAAGCTGTTATATTAAGTAGTCTCTAAGGATTGTCCCCCACTTTATTTATTGTCTTATAATTCCTGTCTTAGTTCTCCAATGAAGTTTTTCTTTAAGCACTTGGCAGCTATATATCCCGAACGACCTGTTTCACTTCACCAGAAACTAGAGCATCAACTTCTTAGGTCTATTATCTGAAACTATATTTCAAACAGGATGAGTTACAATTTTCCTGTCACCTATTGGACAAACTTCTCACTTCCACTGCTATACTTCTGGAAAGACTAAACTTATTGCCTACTCTTTCTCACCACTCATTCAGTCTTCAATGCCTTTCTTTTTTTCCCCTCAGGAACATGCCTATATTTATTTTGCTTATCCTGGCCAGGCAAAATTTGTTTAAACTCCTATTATAAAACATTATATAAAACAGATTGCCTTATCAAGTGAAACAAAATAATCTATCATGAATTCTTATTTCCCAAATTGATTCAGGTTCCCATTCTCCTTTATATTCTAAGGTGAATCCTTAAAAAGAAAATTTATTTTAAATGATTTTAATGTTTTCCAAATAGGTAATGTCTTTTTTTCAAGTGACAAGTATTTATTTTATCTACTTCCCAACTTCCCCACTGAAAAACAAAAACAAATATGCATATCAAAGCAAAAAAAAATTTCAATCCTACTTTTTAGATTTGGGGTTTAGTTTGGCTAATGTGTAGAATTTTCATGGTTACACATCCCGTAGCATTTTGTTTTTTGGGTTTTTTGTGGGGGGCAATCTGTGAAAATTATATAAATAGGACTATTGAACAATACATAGTAATCTTATGGAAGTACTTAGAATCCAAAGACCATTCAAGAGGATACAAAAGATTAAAATGAAATAAGATCAAATTAAAATTTGAACAACAGTCTATAATAGAAATTGAGAAAGCTTGATTTTTCATGCTTGTCCTATTATTTTAAATGAATTTTAGCTTTAATTTAGAAAGATATTTGGCAAATAAGTGTGATTTTTTTCATTTAATTTTTGTTTTCCCTTAATTACATGTAAACAAAAAAGTTAACTTAAAAAATTTGAGTTCATAATTCTCTTCTTCCTTTCCTCCCTTCCTCCTTCTCTGAGAAGGCAAGCAATTTGATGCAGATTATACATGTGTGGTCATGCAAAACATTTCCATATTATCCATGTTAAAAAAGAAAACACGAACCAAAAGAAAATTTAATGTAAATTCTTTTGAGAAAACAATCATATAGACTAGCAAGTAAAAGTAACAATGTTGATGAATAATTCATTATGGGCTTTTTTGTGATATTGCTTTACTGCCATTTCTTATTGGTAAATACTTTTTTAAACTGTTTATTTCATTTTCTCTAATTTTTCCAGTCAGAGCAATGGCAAATTTTAATGGCAAAAGTTGGAGTTTACACAATACCACAGATGGTATAGACAACTATTTGGGCAGGACTCCCTATAAAATTGATTTTATCTCTACCATATCTGAATTGTGGTATACTACACTTAATTTTCTTAGCCATAGTTAAAAAGATAGGCATAGAGGATACCTTGAACAAAGATGATAGGCACTACCTTGAATTGATTCAGCTGATCAAAACTTCCTTGCCTGAATTACACATTGTGGTCTGTCAACTAAGCAGCCAAGTACCCCCTCTTTAATCCCTTTCAATCTTTTTTTTATTTAGGCCTCTTTGCTCCTTTAAACATTAGCAACAACCTCAGTTGCCACATGAAGTGGTCAGTTTTCTGTTCTTCATCCACATCCTTTTCTTCTATCTTTTGGTGATCTAACTTCTTGGCTTGAATTTTTATCATGATTGCAGATACACAGCTAACTCTCAAATGTGTATTTCTGCTTGATTTCTTGCTTAAGCTGGATGTGATGATCCTGGCATCTCAAATTCCTCCCCTCCCCTGACATTTTCATAGTATTTTATTTTTCCACATTCATCTTTGTAAAATCCTGTGTTCCACATTTTTGTTTCTCTCCCCCTCTCCTCTCTTCCCAGGACAGCAAGCAATCCAATATAGATTAAACACATGCAATTCTTCTAAACATATTTCCATATCTGTCATGCTGTACAAGAAAAATAAGATTGAAAGGGGAAAACTATGAGAAAGGAAAAAACAAGTAAAATAAACAACAATAACAACAAAAAGGTGAAAATACTATGTTTTGATCCACATTCAGTCTCCATAGTTCTCTCTCTGGATGCAGATGGCACTTTCCTTCCCAAGTCTATTATAATCTGGCATCTCAAGTCTTTCCCCACATCAATCCTTCCTCAGCTCAGCTGCCAATGTGATTTTTATAAAACCTAAGTCTAATCATGGTACTTCCCTGTTTAGCAAATCCTAGTAGCTCCCTATTACTTCCAAGATCAAACAGAAAGCCTTCTGTTTGGGATTTAAAGCTCTTTCTAACCTAGACTCTTCCTGCCTTTCCACTTATTTACATTTTATTTTCCTCTATGACTTCTCCCGTCCAACTGCACTGGTCTCTTTGCTGTTCCTCTCCCATGACATCTCATCTCCCACTTTTGTACTTCTGCACTAGCTGTCCATCATGCCTGAAATATTAAGCCTCCTCACCTCCATCTCTTAGTTTTCCTGGCATCCTGCAAGAGTTGGATCAAATCTTATCTTCTTCAAAAGGTTTTTTCTGCCCCTAACTGTAGCTTCTAAGATCTTCCTTCCAGATACTTTCTTCCATCTAATCTATACATTTGTGTGTGTATACAAAATATATATGGGTATATTCATGGATACACACACAGATTTTATATATATATGTGTATGTGTGTATATATATATATATATATGTATATATATATATATATCTTGTTTATATGTTGTCTTTACCACTAGAATATAATATCCTTGAGGGCAGGAAACTGTTTTGCCTTCATACTATATCTCCAGTGTTTAGCACAGTGTCTGGCACATTGTTGAACACAAGTTCAGTTGTTTTTCAGTCATGTCCAACTCTTTTTGATCCCATTTGGGGCTTTCTTGACAGAGACACTGAATTGGTTTGCCATTTTCTTCTCCAGATCATTTTATAGATGAGGAAACTGAAGGAAACAGGGTTAAGTAGACTTGCCCAGAGTGACAAATCTATTAAGTGTCTGAGGCCTGATTTGAACTCGGGAACATGAGTCTTCATGGTTCCAGACCCAGCACACTGTCCATTGTCCCACTCAGATACCCAGAAAAGATGTAGTTTTTCTATTAAACTATAAGCTGAGGGCAATAATTATACGATTTTTCATCATTGTGTGCCCAGAATCTAACTCAACATCCTGCATATAGTTAGAGATAGAGCCTGGACTTTTAATTTCAATGGCAAATGAAATTCTTAAATGAACGAACTCCCCAAATAGAAGGTCAGTGCCTTCTAGACTTAGGGAGTCGCCTGGAATTGTAGGGTGTGAATCCACAAGAATTGACCACATCCTAAAAATTTTTTATGGACTTAAACTATCCCTAGCTTCCAAATTAGGGTCTAAGATGATTTTAGGGGTCAGCCTTTCCCCTTCTCCAAATAGCTGCACTTTCCTCCCTATCATGGCTAAAATTCCTTTATCAGAAAACACATTTTCTGTAAATGATCGATCCAGAGTCTCACAGTAAATATTAGAAGTGAAAACCCAGATCTTTCTGGCTTCAAATTTAGTTGTCCACACATATGTTATACTGTCTCTTCTGTGCACAAGTAGCACTGAAATGTTAGTTAAATTGCTATTGAATTAGAGAATTTTTTCAGGTTCAGGCTGATGCCAGATTTGGTTCCATGAGACCTCTGCTCTCTGTGGACAGGTTTGGCCTTGCTCCTGCTACTCTTTCCCCCTCCTAGTCACAGAAAAGATTTCCACATAATACTTCGATTTAGTAACACATTGTCTCCTTTGATGACAGGTCTGGACAACTTAAAACACAATGTTCTCTTATAAGCAATGTGAGTACACAAACAGAACAACATTGCAGGGGTATGCTATTTGAAAATAAATCTTAATGCAAGTTTTCCAGTTACCTTAACCAATTTCACAATGCTAGGAATAAAGGGGAGGTGGACTTATAGTCTGATGTTTGTCATTATGAAAAGGAAGATGTGTTTTCTGATAAAGGATTTTTAGCTATGATGGTGGGAGGAGTAAAGATATTTGGAGAAGGGGAAGGGCTGGCCCCTGAAATCATCTTACACCCTAATTTGGAAGCCAGAATCCATAAGAATTAAATTTTTTAGGATGTGATCAATACAATATTGTATTTGCACCCTACAGACTGTCTTTTAAATATTTGAAGTCAAACTATTAAACCCCTAGTCTTTTAACCACTTTTTATTACTCAGGTCAACTTTAGATGCTGACTATCCAGTTGACCACTAGATGGTGTTTATACTAAAATTATATCATTTTTTAGTTTAAAAATTTTAAGAGTTTTTAAAATTGTGAAAAATTTAAAATAAAAAATTAATTGTATTTTAAAATATTTTTAAAATATTGTGTTTTAACTATCTGAGTCTCTCTCCAACATGGGGAAACTCAGAGTGAAATCTTGCTCTATTTACCAGAACAGACTGCTATTAAGAAAACATGAAACTATTTTGGAAAGAAAACTCTACTGAAATAAAATTAGAAAGCTAGGATTGTATGATTCAATTCAATTTAATAAACATTTATGTGCCAAGCTCTGTGACTAACATTAGGGAGAGAAAAAGAAGCAAAAACCATTCCCTGTCCACATTGGACTTGGTATCAAGAGACCTAGGTTTACATATCTATCTATCTACACACACACCTATTTGTATCCAATGATAGCTGTCTCTAAAGTGTGATGGGAGAGAAGAGGGAAGAAAAAACAAGGGAGGAAATATACATACTAATTTTGTTGTATATTTGGAGGCAATAGAAAGCAGATTTGTAATTACAAAGATTTGTAATTTCATGTGTAATCATTTCTTAATTATATAGGGTCATGAAAATGTTTGTTTTGTTCTGTGAATTGAAAATATGTTTTTTTAAAAATACCTGGATTATATAAGTTGGAGAATGACTGAATAAATTATGATATATGAATGTTATGAAATGTTATTGTTTTACAAGAAATGATCAGCAGGATGATTTCAGAAAGGCCAGAGAAACTTACATAAACTAATGCTAAGTGAAGTGAATAGAACCAGAAAATGTTGTACCCAGTAACAAGAAGAATATGCAATGATAAATTCTGATGTATATGGCTCTTTTCAACAATGAGGTGAATCAGGTCAATTTTAATAGACTTGTGATGGAGAAAACTATCTTCCAGAAAGAGAACCATGGGTACTGAATGTGGATCACAACATAGTATTTTCACCTTTTTATTGTTGTTTGCTTGCTTTTTGTTTTCTTTCTCATTTTTTCCCTTTTTGATCTGATTTTTCTTGCACAGCATAATTGTGGAAATATGTGTAGAACTGCACGTGTTTAACATATATTAGCTTATTTGCTGTCTAAGAGAGGGGGTGGGGAAAGGGAGGGAGAAAAAAATTGGATCACAAGGTTTTGCAAGGGTGAATACTGAAAACTATCTTTGCATAGGTTTGGGGTTTGTTTAGAGTTTTTTGCCTTTCTTTGTACCCTTAGAGTTAAGCATGGTGTCCAGAACAGAGTAGACACTTAATAAATAAATGCCTCTTGACTTGACGTGACTTGATTTAACCCAGTTGCTCAGATAGGGTCAGGTGTTATTAAGAAGTTGTGAGGAGTCATTAATCAACTCCCTAAGAAAAAATCCCCAGGACCAGATGGATTTACATGTGAATTCTACCAAACATTTAAAAAACAGTTAACTCCAATATTATATAAACTATTCGAAAAAATAGGGAAT